>JANFAE010000585.1:0-57251 GCA_024613145.1 Pisolithus marmoratus | reverse complement strand
ACTTGGCGATCGATGCGTTGCTGTTTTGCCACCATTCCAATCGCGACGTTGTCAGCGTCACAAAGTTACCGTCGTCGCAGTATCGTCGGTATCAGCGTCCGGATGAGGGGGAGCACGAGAATCAACATCAGTAACAGTATTGTAACGCCCAATGCGAAGTCATCGACAAACATCAGCTGCACGATTCGTCACTGTCGGAAGCACAAGAGCACCCCGTCGCAGATACACCAAAACTGACATCACGAAAAAACTCAACCCCGCCCAACGAAATAGAGGCCGAGGGACAAACAAACAACCAAAAAAAACAGATTGGAGAAAGAAACAAGGGACACACCTGAAATCCATTAAATATCACCTTCTCATCTCTCGCCCACGTCACGATTTCACTCAGAAACACTCTAAACGTCTTCAGCCCGATCCTCGTCTCGACCTTTTCAATCTGACCATCCGCCATCTGCACGAGCGTCCCCGTCGCCACCCCACTCATCCCCCTCATCATCATCATCCCCCCCATTCTTCGACAACCCATAAGCACTCGCTCGCACTCGCCAACTCGGGCGGCGGTGGCTCCTCACACATCGCCTTATACAACGCATCATAAACGAATCCGCACGTTCCTTGCCAACCCTTCCGAACGTCCTCAAATTCTTACTGCTGCGCGTTTCGCAAAACTCTCGATCGTGTTCACCACTTCGTTCCTGAGCTTCCGGCGTTCGTAGTGGATGACTTCAGATGTGATGGATGAAAATTCGCGGAAGGAGATCAGGAGAAGATGTTGAAAGCGCGTTATGGCGCGGTTCGGGGAGAAGGTGAGGTTGGGTGGGCGGAGTCGTCGAGGGTGGAGAAATATTCGCGCATGAGGCTGATTGGCGTACATCATGGGCGGGCGGCGGATAAGTGTGCAATGTTCCGTTGAACGCCATTAAGGTGTTCGTTGGATGCGTAATTGGCATCAGATCAACGTTAGTCGTGTACGACAGAGGTGTACGTGATAGCTGGCGAACTCACCTCAAGAACCCACCGTCGTCCTGTACCAGCAACAATTTTTCCGCATTAATCTTCAGGATGGCTGGCGTGCGTCAACCCATTAACATTCCCATGCCCATGTAGGTAGAACGATATAAGGAATAACTTACCTAGTCTAATCAAACACATACACACACGTGTCAGTGGTGGTAAGGTTTGGGAGGTGGCAACAATTATGAAGTCGCGACGCACCCGACTTGAAAGAGGACCTTCGGACCCATACAGAAGAAACAGTCCACGATCCGAAAGGCGAATATCATGGGCATTGAGTTGATATACCTTTATTTTATTCCACTCGGTCAGTTCATTCCATATCGAACAGGGATGGTAGTAGGAGCAGGAATGGGACGTACAAACTCAAAAACCAAGGCAGAGAAGCAACAGAGAGCTGAACGTCCACGGACTGAAAATGGGCATGAATATCTGGGAGGCAACGCGCCACGAGCGATTCAAAGACTCGCTGATCAAGAAGAGTGCCGTGCATCGTTGGGCTTTTCGAAGCGATCGTGCCGGTGGGGTGGATCACGGATGAGAGTGGGTAAAAAGATGGAAAGACGGAGACGTTACCTGTAATACCCTGGAAGAAGACGGTCACAAAGTACTTCCAACAACCAAAATGTTTGCTCTTCGGACATGTATCTGTGCGCCGGGGTGGATTTAGTCAGCGACGCAAGCGAGACAAGATTACCCACATTAGGATAGCAGCTGCCAGGATGTTCATTGCCTGCGACATGTGTTCGTGTTCAGCGCAACAACGAGCTGTGAGGGGGGCACACGAGCATGCAAAAACCAATCATACCTGACAATATCCAACGTCGGGATTCCGTAACGAATACGCCTGTAAAACCCTACGCAAAGCGTCGATTCCTTCTTCGGACTGGTATCCAGCGTATTCGGGAAGACTCCGATGCAATCCTTCTCGATGTCCTCGAAACTGGTACTCGTCCCACGGAGTGTGCCTGCAGTCTCCTGAATCTGGCGGATGACGTCGTCGTAAACGCCGGGGTTGTTATAGCGAAGGTAGAGTGAGCCGGAAAGGGTTTCCCACATTTCTCCGCGTAACCTGTTGGAAGGCCGACTTGGACGAGACGCGTACATTGGGGTATCGAAGAAGGGTGAGGTTCCTGCCGTGGCTAGTGACGCAGGACGAACGTGCATATGTGATCATGAACACGAGAAATGGCCATGCTGCTTACTCTTTAGATACGTTGTCCAGAGCTTAACTTTCGAAGCTTCTCGTAGTCTAGAGGCGTCATTGATATCCAACCAGGCAGACGAGGGACTCACTTCCTCGGATCGCCTGGAAACTTGAACTTGAGACCTAACCCACCATGATATTCTTGCTCTGAGGCTTCCTGCCCTTCCTTGGTTTCTGAAGCTAGGTCCCCATCCCCACGTTGTTCAGTGCCGGGGCTACCGTCCGCAACAGTTCCAGAGGACGAGGAACAGAAGGTGTTCAGAGTAGCATTGACTTGACGAAGCCCTTGACGACTTTCATCTGGGCCGCGCTGAAGTTCGACTTTGAGCGCATCCCTTAAGAGGACACAAAATGCGTCTGCAGTGGGACGTAAGGAAGTCAACTGGACAATCTATACGCACGCAGTCAGCTCCCGTGTACAAGACGAGATGCCGAGTGGGACGTACCATCTTCGACGAGTGCCAGGTGATCAAGCTAAGGCGGTATACGCCTGCACGAGCGTTGAGACGTTCGACGCGTCGCACCGTCGACAGGGGCATGGTAAATCGGACTGATTTACGGTCTAGCGAGGTAAAAGAGAGATAGGGCGGTATGAGGTAGAGTTTGCCTGCCTGCGAGTCGTATATTAGATTTCCATTGGCCAGGATCGACGTTCCCGGCGAGAAGACCACCATGACAATATAGGAATGACAACTCACGTAGGCATCTTCGACGCCCTGTTCTCCCAGAGTCAGCACTGCGCTGATCTCCATCTTGGAGTCGAGGTCGACAGGTGGTCCAGATTTCTCTTCCTTCGTGCGCCCTAGCTGGGACGACGACAACGACGACGACGCATCATCCGGAATCGAGAAAAAGGCATAGAGGAGCTGGTCCTTGGTAGGTTCCTTGAAATTGCGGGACTTGTGTCGATATCGTCGACATGGTGGTGGTCAGCGTACACAGCACTGGTACGATCGTATTACTGCAATGGATTTATCGCCGTCAGGTTCAGGGTCGTCGTCGCAGGCCGTTTCAATTCAGTCGGGCGTTGGCGTCGGCAACACACAAGTCTTCACAGATTCTTTTGGTGTACATTCATGTCATTAAATCCACCTAGCATACGTGATTCCAGATATATCCTCAACCAACCACCCTAAAAACGACTGCCTATATACCAGAAAACCAGGGATATTGCTACCAGAACCGCATCGAATCTGTTGGGAATCCGTGTACCATTCGAAGTAATACCGAGTTGGACGTCAGACTCGACCACTGAGATCATGATTTTAGAGATCAGCCCGACGACGGCACGAAGCGGAAAGAGACGCACCCCGTTACCGATGATCACTTCCGCCCGCTGTGCAATGTACATGTCGATACCCTGCGACACGAACGTTTCCTCCCACGTCAACTCCAAATCCTGACTACTCTTGACGCTCTTCCACTTTGGCTGTCGATGTTTCTCTGCATCTTTAGCGAGCGCGCTCTTGAGCTCTTCCACCCACGAATCTGGGCCATTCGTCATAACATACAAATAGTTGAGATCGTGTTTCGGTCGCGATTCTTGACGAACGTGACGGACGCGATCTACGATTTGTTGGATGTCGGGGTAACAGCGTTGGATATACATATTCAAGATTTGGTCGGAAGTGGCGTTTCTCGGTTTCTCGAGCTTGTCGATAAACTCTGGAAAGGAATTCCAAGCATGCCAATCTGCATCCCACTCAGCCAGATGCCGACAATGACCTTCGAAATCCCCTCTCCGAACGTGGATAGCCATCAACCCCTTGATGTCGCTAGTGGGGGCATCCGATCCGGACAACCCCAAGTTGTCTAGGATAGGGACAAAACGAGAAGATGGGTGCGGGAAACGCTCGAAGAGATGTCGGTTGCGTTTGTATGCGGCGTGAACAAGAGTTGACCAATCCCAGGAGGCAAGCACGGGAGAGCGGGATATGGTAGGCCAGAAGGGAAGCATGCGATGCTTCTTGCCGAATACCCTGAGCACGGAGCCCGTTTAAGTTGACCGCATACCCAATCGTGGATGGACAGACGTACCAATTATCGAAGACCTGGTTCCCAGTCGGATCGAGCATCACACACGGATCGTCGATAGCGTTGATGGTATCTACCCATGTGTTGAACACATCTGTCACGGGCATGACCTCGCTGAAACCGCATGTCGTACGTGTTGACGTCCGAGACGTGCACCACAGTGGGGTTAGGGCATACCCTCTCGAAGAAGTGTTTGTTCACGGATCGGGGAGTATCGTCCCCCGGCAGCATTGGACCACCAACCATAGGGCCTACATGAATGAGAAGGATGGCGAGGATGGGAGGTGCAAGTGCGTACCACCTAGAAGAGCCGAGAGGGGTGTACGTGCGGGTACGACCCTCCCATCTAAATCAGCGTAAATCGTGCCGTTCTTATTCCATATGTAGTCGTCAAACACAAAACTGTAACCGCCGTCAACAAGGGTGTCCAAAAACGGAGAGGGGCACTGACGAGCGACCGGTTGCATGAGCAAGCAAAGCCATCATGAGATAATCCTGCATCACGTTTCCCCATCCCGAGCCTACAAGAGTTGGGTGACAAGATGCATGAAACAGGGAGAGGACTGACTGTGAGCGTGTTGGGCAGCCCAGAAGTACTTGATGGAGCTGTTCTTCTCGTAAGCGTCGTAGTGTGGCAAGTTGAGCTCTCGTCGTCGGAACTCTTCGTAGAGTGGTGGGAGGCGGTCTTCGGGTATGGACAGGTCGGGTGGTGGTGGTGCTTGGTGTGAGAGTACGAAGAACGCAGCCAATGCGAGGACAGTCGCTAGCGCCGCCAACCACCGCAATAGCCGTCTCGTGAGGCCGTACGAGGAAGAACCCCGGGGTCGTTTTGGACTGTACGTGGTGGGAAGGACATCCGACTTGGGAGACTTGCCAGGCCTGGGGATGGGAAAGGCCATCGATGAGAGAGTGTGGAGCGAAAAAAAAGAAAAAAGCGCTTCTTCCCCATCGTAAACGGCGGCAAATCGCTAGCACGTTCAGGGCATAACTATCAAACTATCACGACTCACCCACAGCGACACCCAAACGCTTATTACCCACGTCTCCGACAAGTATCCATACTCTTAGCTCTGGACACTGAAACACACACTTGACCCGCATCGGCACATGCGAATTTGCCAAAGGCCGAGCACTTTGAGGCTATCATTGCACAAACACAACACAACAACATTGGAGGTCATCATCAGCACGTTTTCAAATCGTCATCATTGGCATTCCCCTGCGACTCAGTCATGATCAGATTGCCCGAGTGATGGCATTCAGTGAATACTGCATGGTGGAGGACAGCCTAAAGAGAACCCAACCCGAATAATGAAGTCCGTATCGAGCGTACTCCTGGTATAGAGCTACAACCTGACCATAGGCGAGGTGTACGCATACGACGGTATTTCAAGGACAACCACTACCTAATTATTGCCTCGTTGGGACTATAGATCAGTATTCAAGCTGCCACGTCTGAGCAGATGAATTCGGTGGCACGGGATTGTCCGCTACACGGTATCGACCCAACCGGCCGAAAACCTCTTCTGAATCATAATAGACGGCTACACCTTTGCAGCGATCACTGGTACTGTTAGCTCATGGCCACCAACATCACCTTCCACGCAGGTGTGTAAAATCCGTATACCCACTTGGTCTGTGGCATCCAACCCAGCTATACAACTCAGGCTGCATCAATGCCAGGGAAAGATCGGAATTGCTCAAGCAAAAGGGTGTGACTATCTGGTTAACTGGCCTCAGTGCCAGCGGCAAGGTTGTTCTTTCGTTCCGGTCACAGCGAATTAATTCTCATTTCCTCTTCAACGTCTCAGTCCACCATCGCCTGCGCTCTCGAGCAAACCCTGTTGCACCAAGGCAAGTTTGCCTATCGCCTCGACGGAGACAACGTCCGCTTCGGTCTCAACAAAGATCTCGGTTTTGACGAGGATTCCCGAGTGGAAAACATTCGGCGTATCGGAGAGGCAAGTAATCCATTATTGGAAGTGAACTTCATTTTCACCCCTATATTTCCCAGGTGGCTAAATTGTTCAGCGATGCGAGCTGCTTCACTATCACGGCCTTCATATCACCGTATCGCCTAGATAGGAAGACCGTTCGCGATCTACACACGAAAGCCAACCTTGGCTTCGTCGAAGTCTTTGTGGATGCACCACTCACCATCGTCGAGCAACGCGACCCCAAGGGCTTGTACAAGAAAGCTCGTGCCGGAGAAATCAAAGGTCGGCGATCTTGCTGTTGGCGAGACCTAACGAGGGCGCTCAACATTTCGTTGCCAGATTTTACCGGTATATCTGCCCCTTACGAGCCTCCCGAAGATCCGGAAATTCATATCAAAACGGATGAATGTGACGTTACCCAGGCTGTGAAAACTATCTCCGAATACCTCGTATCCCACGGTTACCTTTAGAATGAGATGTGTAGAGCTAGCCCGGCGTGATGCAAATTGTATTATTATTACATCGTGCAAGTAACGAAAGACAGATGCTCAACAAGATCGGGAACGAAATGCATATCTACATGAAAGTCCTATCCTAACTGAGGAATGGCCCCAACCGTCATAGAACGCTGTGGCGGGTGACGAACGATATTATTGGGTCCGGTCTCATCGATGATGGCCGCCGACTCCTCTTGCTCCTCTTCGATGGAATCGCTAGGTGGCTGCTCGAGCATGTTCGCAAAGCCAACTTCAAGGACACCGAACCATTTCGTAAGATCATCCACCGTTCGGGCCAGATGAGCGTTGGTAGCTTCATGCGACCCCATCAGAGAGTACAAGTCAACGGGTCGAACAGGAGGCCCCGTGCAAGCAAATTCTAGCGGCACAGACGTGAGCGAGCGCGACGCTCCATGTGAAGACCTCGCAGACGGATGACCGACAAGTCCGCATGTCGAAGTACTCGGATTAGGCAGGGAAATGGTCGATGCATTCGCGTCTGCTCGACTCCCCAGTGGGAAAGAAGAGCTCTCCTGTACGCTCACCGTCGAGCCAAGCAAGCTGGGAGAGTGAGCGAACGGACGAGTTAAATGACCAAGAGACGATGGTGACGGCGGCAACAAATCAGTCATTCCGAGCTGGTGTTCTGAGGTGAGTGCGGGAACCTGGAGTCGCTGCTAAGATTTGTTCTAACCGAGGCTCACGACGCGCTCACCTTGACAGCGTCTTTCAGACTGGGTAAAAGTAGACTCCTAGAAGGACTGCTACCACTACTCCCTTTGCTTGAGGAACTCCCACTTCTTTCGCGGGAAACAAATGGTCTCATGGGCGGTAACAGAGGTGACGTCGGAGTACTCTCCATGACAGCCACAGAGGCCTGTCGATTAAGACTTGGCTTCCTGGCAATCAGCGCTCCAAGTGACGGACTATTCTCTGCCGGCAGCGAAGAATCTGTATCAGCAGCGTTTGCCGATCGGGCCCTGCCGATTGGAGGTGGTGGGGGCAATTGACCTGCGGGCGGAGGTCGTTGAGGTGGAATAGACGGAAAAGTTACATCTAGAGAGGACTGAGGCCGGTGCATACTGGGCTTGATATTCGGGGTGCTAATGTGGTTGGGCGAGATCCGGTTGTGGGTCTTCGTAGTGTGGGTGGAAGGTCCGGGACTCGCTGTATTATCGACGGCTGGGGAGGATGGGAAGGAAAACTCGTGGGCCAGCTTACGCTGAGATAAGGATCCTTGTCCTGGTGAAGAAGGAACTGGCGGGATGGGAAACGTTGGACTAGGAGTGCTCCGTTGTGAAGATGGAGGGAAGGAAGGTGCCTTCAAAGTGTCGGTAATACTTGTGTCGTCTTCGAAAAGACCACGTAGTGATGTTGGTAAGTAACTTGTCGCCTGCCGCATTGTAGATGGTTCAACTGAGTCTGAGGAAGGAAGGTCGTCGTCAGCGCCTTTCGACGACTTCCCTGTCCAATCCTTCATTGTGTCGAATTCCCAAGGCCCCTCGTCTTGTTCTACTATCCTTTCCAGGCTACAAATCTGAGTGAGAAACTAGGTCGCAGACTGTGCACTATAACTTACTCTCTCTTCTCCTCGTTTTCCCAATCAAGTGGTTCCGCGAGACTGGCTCGTGCACCACCATTCTGTATCCATACATCATATCTATGAATGAGCTCCTTCAATATCGAGACGTTTAATTTCGAAGCCGTCTTGATCCACTTTGTCTTTAAGAGTTCGTCAGCTGAAAGGCGCTATCCCTGGACTTCAACAAAATGAAAGAGTGCACAGAGCCGGATTCACCTACATCGTTCGGAGACTCTCGAAGACAATGGGAGACAAAATCACGCATGTCTTTGCTCCCGTCGCCTTCGCCCAATCGCGGTGGTTTAACACGCGCGATCAGCTGCATGACTTTGATAGCATCTCTCAAGTCAGAGTGCGGTGGTGATCCTTTGACCATCTCATATGTCATGATCCCCATGCTCCAAATATCCGCCTTGCTATCGTACACGGGAGTCGGATGCGCCACCTCCGGTGCCATCCAGTTCGGTGTCCCCATGAGCGTGTTTCGCTTGGTAGTCGTGCTGACCGAAAGAGCTGAGACACCAAAGTCACATATCATCACCTTGCCAGCTGCAGTGATGAGTATGTTGGCAGCTTTAATGTCGCGGTGTATGATAGCAGATTTGTGAAGGTAGCTGAGACCTGCGAGCACCTCCCGGATGATGATCACGATGAAACGTTCCTCCAGGACACCATCTTTCGACGTCTGCATGAGAGTGCGGACGCTTCCTCCCTGCGCGAACTCCATTGCAATCCATACGCGAGGGCCGTCCAGATAGCAACCATAGTACTTTGTAACGTTGGGAGCGTCGCGGAGCTGTGTCAGCAGTGCAACTTCACGCTGAATGGCTTCAACGTCGTCGTCAGCGGTGTCAAGGTTGATGATCTTGAGTGCAACGATGTTCCCGGTTGGGACGTGGACACCCTTGTGGACAGTGCCATACGCACCTTTACCGACAGGCTCCAGACGCCGAAAGAGCTGGTGGACGCTGGGCTGCGCCATGGGACCGGAACTGGATTGGGAGGAGTGAGACTCCAGGCTGAGCGTCTCATCTTGTCTGACACTATATCACTGCCACTTTTCACGCCCTGTACAGACTCGATATCACACACATCTAGCACTTTGTGTCATAGGGCTGAACCGTGCAAATCGATAGAACTACATTAATTGTGTTCGGCTGAACACTAATCTGGTAGTTTCGACTTGATAAGATCGGAGTCACTTTTCTGAACGCCAACGACCATGGACTTCAGCGTTGCACCCCTCCGACCAGTTACTCGTGAATTCCTCGCCATCGTGTTGGCTGGTTTCGGAAACGAGTGAGCAGCCATCCCAGAGTTCTTCACGGCTCTGACTTTCTAGGCTCGTCCCTCTGAGCGGCGATTTGGGCAATCAGCCATGCGCAAAGGCGCTGCTTCCCATTTCCAACAAACCAATGGTAGACTACGTGCTTTCCTGGATAGAAAAGTCTGGTATACGAGGTGAGGGAACTCTTCTTTTTTCTGAGTAATTTCCTGTTGTCCCGACTAGGCATGTTCCAGATGTGCTGCTCATATGTCCTCCGTCTCATCGACCTTCCATCTCCCATTTCATCTACTCCGAGTCGCTTGCCTCGTCATCGTCCCTCCGCATAGATCTCCAGACATTTGATGACTCACAGGGACTGAGTATCGGGACGTGCTCCGTTCTGAGACACTTTTCCAGCCGTATCAAAGAAGATTTCGTTATTCTTCCATGCGATTTCATCCCTCCCCCGTCCCTCCCGCTCTCCAGACTTCTCAACAAGTTTCGCATTGAAACGATGTCTGATGGTGCTATCGTGAACTCATGCTGGTTCGAACCGCCCCCTGGGAAAACTTCTGTCCCCGAAGAATGGGGAACAAATACCCAGTCGACTCCGATCGTATGGGACAACTCCACCGGGACGCTGCTATACGTGGACACTCTGGACAACACTGACCGCAATCCTGAGGAGTTTGAACTGCGGATGAGTCTCCTGTGCCGATACCCCCGAACCAACATGTCCTCCAAGTTGCAAGACTCCCATGTTTACGTTTGTAAGCGGGAGGTTCTAGGTGTTCTGCAACAAAAAAGCGAATTCGAGTCACTACGAGAGGACTTTTTTCCATGGCTATGCAAGCTCCAATATCAACAAACTAGACATGCAAAGTACGGTAGCGGTGCGCGTTTTCGGGGCGAGTTATGGAGCAGATAACTGATCGGCGTTTTGACAGCCCTTGGGAGTGTCGAAGGGTCTGAACCGTCATCTCCAGACGAAGATCATGAAAACCAGTCCGTTAGAAGGAGTTTACGCGTAGGCGTCGTCATTCACCGGGCAAAAGAAGGGTTCTGTATTCGCGCGAACGATCTGCCCTCTTACCTCGAAGCGAACCGACACGTGCGGCGTTCTGTACTATGAATTTTCTGAGCTGACTTGTGTCCAGTTCGTCAATAGCGCATCTTATACCTTGCCATCTGACCCCCAAATGCGGTCACTTATCGATTCCAAGTCCTCTATTTCGCCCGATTCCACCATTGGCGACTTCACCAAAGTTGACGAGAGGGCTACGATAAAGAAGTCTGTCATCGGAAAGCATTGCGTTATAGGCAAGATGGCCAAAATCGTGGGCTGCGTGATCCTCGATCACTGTGTCATTGCCGATGGGTAAGAATCTAGCTTGCCAGCTTTGTTCATATGACAAACCATTTCCAACCAGAGCGAAGTTGGAGAGTTCAATTCTCGGCAAGAACACAAGGGTTGGAAGTAAGGCAAGTCTTGTGCACTGCGTCACCCAAGGCGGGTATGAGGTGAAGGAAAACGGTTAGTGTCATAAGCCCCCATATGTCCTTGTCTAAACTCATACCACATATAGAGAACTACCGAAATGAAAGACTCGATATCACAGATTGGGATGCCGAAACAAATGAAGAGGAAGAGGGGGATGGTGATGATGATGACGCTTCCGAAGATAGTGATGAAGAAAGTAGTTAGAGTCAGGCAGGATGTCTTGCATGAACACACAGTAGGGCTTCTACAGTGGTTGGACATTGTGTTGGCGAACCATAAACTGCTACGTGGTTCCTATTAGGACCTCCCACAGCCAGTCTCGGATCCTGTGCCGCTTGCTCTCGTGATTGTACAAATGACTCGCGCCCATAACGAGACGATCTAAGTTTCACGCGTCGGGACTCCAGTATTGTGTTGGACAAACCACGAACTACTGTGAGTGGCTCTTAAGACCTTCCACTGACACGGATCCCGCTTGTTCTCCTGAACGTACAAGTGACTCCGTACGCGCAGAGAGTACACTACACTGCTCCAGCTTAGTCTAACGTCGTTGAAGTTCACCCCCTCGACCAAATGTCCGACTCCCACTCCATCTCGCGTGCAGGCGCGTCTCATCCAAGGTGATTGCTAGTTTAATCTTTGTAATGGACTGCAGACCTATTCTGATATCCAACGTACAGTAGTCCTGAGCCTGACAACAAAGTAGGGCTGGCAGATGAGATTGTGGAAGGAACCTTGGATATGCAGATCAACAAAGCGACCAGTGGAATCGCCTGTCGGACACTGGCACCCATTTACAGTCTTCCGGTCGAATTACTGTCACGGATACTTCTTCACGCCATCGCGGCCGATGCCCATCGATGTGATGTCCATCATCACAGGAAACAGGAACTAGCAAGTGTGTCCCGCCGATGGAGAGACACCATCTTCAACGATCCCGCCTTCTGGACGACTATCAGTTTGACTCCACAATGGACGCCGTCGCTTGTTCAAGCGCATGTTCAAAGGAGCGCTTGTCTTCTCGTCGACATCGAAATCAGACTCTGGGCAACGCCTGACGAACTGGATGATTTACCCCTGCTTCTCAGTGTTGCTATGCGCTGCTCGGACAGATGGCGCAGCCTCATTTTCGACCAGAACCTCGTCATCCTAGACTCCTTCTTGGAGGATACGAGAGACGCTATGTTTCCTTCTCTTGCATATATCGTCGATGATCAGGTCAATTACTATGGCCTTCAACCCGAGAATACGCCCGCCTTAGTTTATTTAAGAACAATGCACTTCTTTCCACCGCTTCCATCCACGCTCAGACTTATGTCTGAGGCATTCGGGTTTCATCCCTCTCCAGATGATTTTAGGACCCTTCCCTCCCCAGAGAAGCTGACTACCCTCGATCTCCGTGGCATTGGAAAATGGGTCTCTGATCCGACTTCAATTCACTTCCCACACCTCACATCGCTCACGCTCGCTGTGGACGAGCCCGCAGATCCGTTGAAATACATCGTCGCTCCTCAGCTTCGACATTTCTGTTTCCACTATTCGTCTGCTTTACATACATTGGATCCGGTATGGGCCGCATTTACTCGGCTAAAAAATAAATTCACCACCGTCACCGACCTCGATATCAGGGTATCTCCACAGATCGACAATATGCCACTTAGGATTGTCGGCCACAGTATTGCGGGTGCATTTCCTGAGGTGCGCCATCTGGTGTTACCCTTGGACAACCTACCTGCATTCTTTGGTCTGCATGATTATTCAGCAAACCAAATTCCTGCGAACAGATGGAGCCAGTTTGAACGCTTAACACTTCGTCGGATGGGTCCCGGAACTGACACGAGTCCCCTCGTGTCATGGCTACAAATGCGACATCGCAGGGGGAAGACCATGTTACATGTACAGTTACCACCGGAATGCGCGAAAGACCTTCTCGCTATTCATTGGCTGCGTGAATGCTGTGTCTTGGAGGAGGAAGAGGAGTGCAACGTCGCCCGTCTTGGGCCCAATCCTGAGGTAAGTTGCTCGTGGCATTATTTGCTCAGTAATTGAGTCCCGGTTGAATACGACAGATGCTTCCTCAACTCATACGCCAATACGATTGTATTAGCAGAGAGCGAAAGCTTTCTGGCGAGAACTGCGGGAGGTGCCGGACCGACGACATTGCGCAAGAAGAACATGAGGCCTGTCTCAGCGCTCTCATGGCGAATGAGATGATTGATATTGATGTGTGGAGCGTATTCCCCGTGGCCTAAACAGGTCCTCGGTGAGAGTCTTGCGTAGGTTGTCTTCCCACCGTTTCGTCGTAGTCGCTGGTTCTCCGAACTTGATACTGTATGACTTATTATGTCTCTCTGTCCATAGATTACCAGCCACAGACTGTATAAAGATAATTGAGCCATCTTCACCTCCCGAGGCTAGCATGCTTCAACATCCACATTGCGTTTGCTAGGTATCGTACATCGATAGGTAAATGGAGGTAGTACACTATTCCAACGAAAGCAAGGGAAAGGGAGAAAAATAAAGAGAGTGCGATACGTCGCGTTGGTATGTGTGGTAGGTAAGCTTTCGTATGAAAGGTTCAAGATATGTTGAAAGATGTGAGGGTTACATTAAGCTCGTCGACCTGGTATCGAGGTCATCAGGGCATACCAGTCATAATCAGCGCAAAGTCGCCAAAGGGAGGACGGAGTCTACCCTCTGGTGCAGAAACGGAGTTATGCTCCCCTGCGGTTTTGCATATACTGCGCGCGTGCCCTCGCCATCGACTCTCTCAGCTCGGGACTCTGCCACGAACCTTCGTCTTCTTTGAAACTTGCCGCAATGGGCGTGCAACTCAAACTCCGTTCTGCTTCAGCAGACAATCCGCGAGTATGGACGTGGCGAGGGGAAGTTGGTGTCGCAGGTTGCCAATATGACGAGTGATGCGAGGATGAAAGAGGAAGGCACGCCTCCTTCGCATCGTGCCTCCTTTTCTTAGGCGATGCAGCGCTCCTCAAACTCCTCATCGAACTTCTCTTCGATATTGATGGCGTAAAGAGATCGGGTTCTTCTTCCCAATTCCCTTCACCATCATCCACTTCGTCCTCTTTCGCATCACTCATGACGACGATTTCACGGTTCAAAGCTTTTTGACCTTCTTCGATCAGTTGCGAAAGTCGACCGCCGATCCAGTCCATTTCGTCAAATTCGGTGTCTGATTCAGCCATTGTCCCCTCAGTTTGTTGAGATGGTGCGAAGTCGAATTCGGAATGCGAGTGGGAGGGAGAGGAGAGCATAGCGTTGTGCGGAGATGCGATCCGAGCTGGAGGAGGCGTGGCAGAAGCACGTACACCGACACGTGCTTTGCGCTGTCGGGCTACTGGAGCGCGACGTGCGGACGTAGGGGCGTGGTGTCGAGATTTTGCGTTGCGTTTGGTTTGTGGCGTGGGAGGAGTGATTTCTATCTGTTTGGGCTGATCATAGGTAAGTGTGCGCGTTCGGGGTGACCACTTAGAGTGATGGGAGGGAACTCACCGGTGCAGGCGTAGCTACCCAATTGCCGGGATGATAAGGTGGTGGAGGTTGATCGTCGGTAACATCGGTAATGGTTCCATTGGTATCTTTACCCCGGTCCCGCCAGCTATCAAGTAAGCTTTTTAGACGTCTCAGCAGAAAATACACAATGGATCGATTGACGCACAGTCTGTATACGGTCAGTCCGACAGCTGTACCGATGAGCGCAGCGCTCAGCGCAGTAGACACGATCGAGCCTGCGAGCGTGCGGCGCCGTTTGGCGGGTGGGAGATCTACATTGATGATAATGAGTATGTTGAAGTGCATTAACGAGGGGAAGAAGGAATGTGTGCGTGTGGGCAAGAATTGAACAGATGCTCGTTGAGAAAAGCGTGGTTGGGTTTAAATATCGCGTAGGTATGCTTAGGCGAGCACCTGTCCAACACGTGCGCTGTGAAGGCATGCCATTACATACACACATGCATGCCTGCCTGCCTGCCACACATACGCACATCACCTTGGGACGAGGGATGCCCGATCCTGTCCGGATAGGAAAAGATGTGGGTACACACATACCTGCGATCATCTCCTCGGTCTCTCTCTCTGGTTCTCTCTCACACATATGGTTGCGATACTTCGCGGGGGTGTCAAGATACCCGCTCGTGGATGTATTGTTCGTGGTGGCTTGGGATGGTTCGGGACTGGAAGGCACCCAACCTCGTTTGCGCGCCAAGGGTACGGGAGGCGAGAGTGAATGCAAGTGTGTAGTTGCCAGGGTGCGATGACGATGTGGAGGAATGGGTATTCGGCGAGCAGGTATAAGAGCTGATCCTGAGGTGGAGGAGGCAGTGCGACCGAGCAGTCTGTCATCGACCGGTCTTTGGTGAGACCCGGACTCGGGTTGGGATGATGAAGCAGCCAAAAAAGGATTGTTCAGCCCCGGCACGGATAAACGGAAAGTGAATGGAAAGGGCATCCCGAGTCGTCGTCGTCGAACTTTGTTCGTGTCAGTAGTCGTTCATAAAAAAAATGGTAGCTTCGCAACCAAAGTAAAGTTCAAATGTGTGGGATGGCACCCGGCTCGTCGTCGTCAATCAACACAACTTGCGTGTGGCAGACCTCGTGGGAATATCATACCATACACGTGTCACCGGCAACGCGGCCCCTTTGCAGGCCGAACATGGGCTGAGACGTTATTTTACTGCTGCTACTCTTTCCACGTTCGCAGTACACCCAGTACGTGAATGGATACATCTCACATGTGAAAGGTCCAAGGCCAATCCCTCTCTAACGACTCAGCACTGACTGCGGCGACGCGCCAGCAGTTCTTACACACCTCCTTCATACGGATTAAGCCAGCCTCCCTGCGACGTTGGTTGCACAAGTGCACATGCCCAGGATTATCCACGATTTTGCGCTTTTTCACACAGACGTCAGATTCACTTTCTAAGATCACCGCTGAGTGACTTACAAAGTTAGGCGCAGGCAATGGAACCTTGACGCGCTCCAGCTGCAAATCACAGCACTGCCGCAGCGAATGATACAGCGCATCCATCTCCTCATAGCGAGAAGTATCATCTTCAAGGAGGATCTTGTAGTCTGTGAATGTTACATGCATGGACTGCCCTGGACGTCTTCGAAGCCACATGATGAGGTGATCCACTTCGTAGGGTACGTAGGGTACGAGCCACTCCAACGTCAAGCCTTGGAGTTGATCCCACAGGTCTGCGGCGACGTCCGCCTCACCATCGAAACCGAAGAAGACTGGGATATCCCGCACATGCGGCGTTAGGTTGCGTACACCTGGAAAGGCAGCCGCGATAGCTCGACCCATTCTCTGATACTCGCAACAAGAGGTTCTTGGCGCCATTGGGTAGTGTGTGAAAACGAGGTCTGTTACATTGGGGAACTTGCCCTCGAGCGAACTGAATACCGTGGTTGCCGCCTCATATGAAAAGGAGGGACTATAGGTAAAGCGGGTAAGTTTCGGAGCAACCATATGATGAAGTATTTCGGTTGGATTGTTGACTTGGAGCTGAAGCGATGTGAGACGGGGAAAATATAAAGAGCTCAGCTCGACATCCAATTCACGGTCGTGTACGATGAGAACGAGCGTCGTCATTTCGTCCGATCGTAAAGATACGTAAAGTAAATGGCCGTCGAATATAAAGCGATTCGTCTTCAAGATCAGAGTAGAGACCTTGGGTGGAATTGAAAGCTCCTGAGTAGATTTGAGTCGTTCGATTGCCAAATATTCGAGGGCGGGAGCTTTCTCTGGCAGAAGGAACGCAGGATATACGAGGTCACCACCACAAACAAAGCGTGTGAGAGATGGAAAGGTGTAGTGTTCCAGGCCCCTCAGCATGCTTGCCAGGTTAAAGGCCATTGGAATAGTCACACTATGCCACCGTTCCGCACAAGAAACAGCAGCATCAAGAAATGTACAAAGCTTATCCTCCACTCTGAAAATCCAACACCAGCAGGTGCAGATGTAGATATCGACGCGACATGCACGGCTTCTTTGTATGTGTACTTTGACTCACGAAGGTGACTCTTCCGGGCAAAGTCGGATGGAGGTCCAAAGATGAGGAGAAGACAAAATAGTGTCCCGCCAGCGCCGCGACACACTTGCGAATCTTCTCTTTCGATTGTTAGGGGTATTGCCGCAGTTGCACTTGTCACACATATCGTCACGGATGGCCAGATCTAATATTTGCGTGAGCAGTTCTAAGGGAAGATGGGTTATAGGTGGGGGAGAAGCCACTATGGGCGGTTCCCCACAGCCATATCTGATTGGAGTGATTCCCTCTTGCGCCTGTTCTGTTAAAAGACGTCTGTGGCCGGATCGCTATAGTTCCAGCCCCGTCTGCCTGTCAAGGTTGGGATTCTGTTAGCAGTCTAACATACGTAGCAGCCTTGAATAAACCTTGTCTGCACACACTACAGATTGCGACATCTTGTTCTGGCATGGGGGGTGCAGCCCCTGGGTTGCTTCGTATTTTGATTGTTGCTTTTGTTTTTCAAACGCCGCACGGACTTTATTAGTATGGAAGCTCCACGCCACGACGACGAGGACCGGGTACTGGTAAGTAGTAATTAAAGTATGCCGGTCAAATGTTGGTAGTCGTGTCGTCGCGAGGACAAATGACTATGAGCATCACCATTATCTGCTGTCCAGACCGTTTCTCAACTTCTCGGAGTTTCGTGTGAGTTCGCTTTGATCAGAAGGATCCTATCATCCACACTGAACGCAAGTACTGCGAACCTAACTGACCTTTGCTTTGGTATACCCTTTACTGGTACATAGTCCCACATCTCAACAACCTCTCGAGTGCGAGTGCCTACTGGTCTTGGTTTCGGGCGCAAGTTCGACGGTTCTCCTGTGGGTATGTAAATCGACATGTTGACGACCTGAACATTTCAGAGACCCCAGCGAGTTTACGGTGTTGGTCCACGTGTATCTGCACGAGGGCTGCGGTGCCTCACACCTGTATCCAGTTCTACTAACTGACTACGTATTTTTGACACACAGCTTTGTGGATTCGTGCCGAATTGTGACATTGGGTCCCAGCCTCTTACAAGTAACGGAGGTCATGATACTAGAATAACCTATGGGGTACAGCAAACGCTTCTAGGATGTGCTACAGTACCCGGTGCCTGTCTGCAAAATGCGCACGGTCTCAGCGAGTGCTGCGATGCGGCAGGGCTCAAACTATGTATGTAAAGAGAATTGGCCTCAGGGGATTCGGCGGCGTACAAACTTTAGCCCTATCAGTCAGGCTCTTAGGCCACCGCTGCCATGCAACATAACCCGACCGTAACTACGCTGCTTTCAATCATGGGAGACGGCCACCTACCAACATACGTAGGACCATAGAACGACATGCTGCGGCTCACTCACATGCACAGGGCCTGAGGTGAGTCCACCTGAACCAAGGGTGTTGTATGTCTGATCAGAATCCTCATTGCGTGACTTTCAGTGAACAGATGTAGTCGCCAAGCGAGGTGCGAAGCAGGACTAGTTGTGTCAGGAACGCTGTTAACTGAGATAGGCACTACAGCCACTTCACTTGAAGTTACCGAATACTTGTGCGTCCACAGGTTTGTGAGAGTATGTGAAGAGCTGTTTATGCTAGTTCTGGGGTGAGGGGACAGTTTATTAGGCCGTTTGGGACCGTCTTGTGTGGGTGAGGCTTCCATCCGAATGTGCGTACGGACGAAGGGCACCACTAGCTGAGAGCCGCGTAGCCGAGATTGCACAATATCACGAACGGAGAGAGGCCGCCTCAGCTCTCCCGTGAGCAGCTGTTCTTCGTATGCCGCCATTGCTTGGCAGAAGAGCGTCGTGCAGAGAGTGCGGGAAACCCGGGGGCACGCATACACGAGATGTCGCAACGTAGATGTCGTGTGGTGGTAGGACGTATGGGTATCGCTATTTGGTGGACATATGGAACTGAAGGTACCGATTGATGCGCCCTGCCGATCTGAAGCTGTGAACGGTCCGAAAATATCCTCCTCAATCGAGCATCTAATCAGTATTTCTAGCAACCGCTCAACGCTTACTACAGGGCTAGTCCATTTGGACATGAACGTTATCCAATGAGTGCTGGGATCCTTGAACGGCAACTTAGGTACTAGATAATTTGTTAGTAACCACGCTGCACGCTGAGGGGCTCGGTGAAAAAAGGCGAAAACGTATCGTGGAACCTTGACAATGGCACGAGAGCCTGAGTTACAGTTTTGACCATCGTCCTTTTGGAATTCGGACGTCTAGAGCGAAACTCGAGGCCTGAAACCCCAATATGAGGCTCCTCGGAAATCTCGTACAGGTAAGAGTACAGCAGAGCATATTTTCAATGCGGAGGGGGTTTCGGCACGCACACAATATAATGCATGGGAGAGTGATTGCCATTTATGTACGGCATTTCCTTCCAGACGGAGGACATGGTGGAAGGCGGGGTATACGAGAAGTTGGAAATACAGCGACTACATGTAGTTGTGCGTGAAACCTAGAACTCTGTGAGGATAGTGGTAAGCGTAACTACCCAATTGATATTAACTAAGCATCTGGACAACTTGTCGTTCATTGCCCGGTATAATCTGAGAACCGGAATGAAGGAAATCACCTTCGTCTGCTTCTTTTTCAACATGCCCCACATCCAGGACATTTGTCAGATATCTAGAAGTTCAACAGTTCAGCGGGGCATTCCGGGTTACAACGATCACGTACATATTCCACCCGAGAAAAAGGGCACACAGACATAGTATTCTTTGAGCCGCTCGTAAAGTTAGGGAATGGTTTTGACACCTCTAACATTTCCTGCGGCGACGAATAGTAAGCTTTGATTTAGAAAGTAGGAGTGGGGTGAAAGCTGCGCACCAACCATGGCCGGCTACTGACGGTCCCGCTGATCACGACTTCGGGATGGTATCTAACACCTGACCACTCCAAAGAGCAAATTCCATATAGCACCTCACATAATGACGAAATGGCGTGTCCATTCATCCAACCTTGGAATGTGACCGTTATCATTGGTCGGCTCATGTCGAGTCGTCGTTTGAGCCACGGAAGAAGACCATCAAGAAAACGTGAGGAATTTTTGGCTGTGCTATGAATCGTCAAGCTTTTGAGGTGTTGCCAGTGGACGGCAACATCAGGGTGGAGCATGATCACCACTTCCTGCTATCCGGACCGCGAAACGCCGAGGGAGAATCGAAGAGAATAAGGCGATGGACGTAAGTGAATTTGGATTCAAGCCCAGTAAAGTTATTATTGGGTGAGTTGTCCGAGATGCCTGTATAACATTCCATGTGAGAGAGAATTGGGGTCACTATAGCCTCGACCAGTGCCCTCGCTTTAATGACTCTACACACAAATTTCTCTAGAAGTGGCAGCTGAATGCTGTTCGGAGGGAAGTGATGTCCACCGATCTCAAAGTAGCCCGTAAGTGTCAGCGACGTCAGTTGCACGCATGAGAGGGAGTCAAAAAAAGATGGAATCCAATGTAGCTCCTCGTAGTCGTCAGGGAAGTCATAATTAACATGCACGGACACTGTTGTGACGCTGGAGGGTACCCGAAACTCTTCTCCGTCAGCGAAGTCTGGGTCGACAAGGGTCAAATGCTTGAGGCGAGGGCAGGCACCCGGACGAAAGAATACGGGGTAGATTGACGTCTCGGCGAGTGGTAAATCATCGAATAGTATGGGGACATTGGACATAGTGAGCTGCGTAAGTGAGGGGAAGGCCACATGCTGTAGTCGAACCAGAATACGAGGCAAGAATCTCTCTCTGACATCGTCCATGGCAAAACTACGCCAGCGATGAGCGTGAGGAATGAGCATGGTCAACAAATCCTTGAGGAGGTCCTCATCAGCCAAGCGGAAAGAGTTCCAAGAATGAAGCTCGATGTCGAGGGTAAGTTGTGAACTTCTATGCAGGTGCACTTTCACCGGTGTCGTCCCACAGTCGGGCGTCACCAAAATCGTAGTCCAGAGGCTCGGAGAGTTTAATATCACATCTCTCCAATGGCGCGACACATGCGCCAAACCTTGCATCCGGGAGAGTTGTCGATCCGGTAACCGTCGAACATCGCTGTCCAGAGCTGCACCAAGTAAAAGATTGAAGATTCGAATGAGCAGTTCATTGGGGAGATGACTGATGGGTGCTCTGGGCAATTGCCTAATGAGCTCTTCGACTTTGGTTCTTTGTGCCTGTGCGGCAGAGTGGACATTGCGAAGCTGGTCAAAGAGGTCTTGTTCTTGTTGTTCCAGTGCAGCCAGCACTGTCCGTGCTGCATTGAGTTCATACATTTTCCTGCCAAAATCATGTTACAAGAGCCATACTAGCAGTATGTATGGCGCAGGGTGCTTACGCTGAGTTGGTGGACTCGAAAGACATTTGGCAAATTGAGGTACACGCAGACGTAGTACTACACTGCATCATTTTTTAGAAGTGTTGCCACGCGCGTTATTATGGGAACGCAACAAGCATCAAATGAGAATCGCGGATCCCTTTGAAACACTTGTAAAATGCCCGGGAGCAAATTGTATATAGAGGGAGACCCGTTTCTACATTGACTGCCCGTGTTCTAAGCCTGCTGGCAAGTTCAAGGCGTCACCGATCACATCACAAAAGTTCCCGAAACAGGATATTACCTGATATAGGTGACGCGGCATGACAGCCTCTGGCACTTCCCGTTGCTTCGTGAGAAAGCAGTGTCGGTGACATCGTTGTCAGCTCTGGTGGCAAGTGCACAGACATATCATGTGTCAGCCAGACACTTTGTTCCACTGAACACCATCATGTAGATATTTCCAGAGATTGGCAGACATATAAAATATTATACTGAGATTATGGTAATCACTACACTGCCTCCAATCCCAGTCCTCCTTTCATTGGCCAAGTGTCTTATGTAACTTGGCTTTCACCTTCATGTGACACAACACCATTGCAAAAGTCACATTTCATTGACACAATGCAGTTAGCAGAATTTAGTAATGACTGAAAATACTGGCCAGACCAGGGATCAAACCTGGGTCCTCCCACTAGTACTGGGGTGCCTTACCACTAGGCTACCCAACTGTTCCTACCCTGTCTAGAGTGTGGATTCTCATCCCAACACTCCCCTTAGAAGCCACACTCACCCCCTCCATAATTAGGTAATGGGAACTGCTTGGCTCACACCTGGCCAACAAACCCATGGACACCCTAATATGAGTGGCCTTTTGTGTGCCTCTAGTAGGGACCAGCTTCCAGCACCATCAGGGCTCATAACCTAATGACTGAAAATACTGGCCAGACCAGGGATCGAACCTGGGTCCTCCCACTAGTACTGGGGTGCCTTACCACTAGGCTACCCAACCATTCCTACCCTGTCTAGAGTGTGGGTTCTCATCCCAACATTTAGCACTGGCCCAAAGTCTGCTGACCATGTTGTGTGATCATGTGATCCTTGCATCGACTTGTCATCCACTCCTTTCCCCCTAGTTGCCTTCTACCTCAATGCTCTCTTTTGGACACCCACCAACACATGCCCCTTGTTGGCTGAACAACACCATGGGACTGTATGGTGTGGGCAGAACATAGGAAAGTCAGATCTATTCTTGCCAAAACCTATTCCTGTGTTCACTGTCTGCAAGGTGTGTGGCACATCATGCCTGATATCACTTGACATCACAGCACTGACTTGTACAATGGTCTCTGGGGATGCACCAATACACGCTACAAAGCCAGCACTAGCCATGGAACAGACAACTGCAAAATGACATTGAGCCAGAAAGTTAAGGTTGGAAAGCGAAAGCATGCAGCCATGCATAGAGTCTGCAAGCCATATGTTGATGTTCATTTTGAGGTATATGGACCTGACCTGAAACATCCCAGAGACATAAATCATTAAGATTATTCACCCTTGTGCATTGCTCATGCTTTGCTCTGCCATTCCAGACCCTTACCTTTACCCACATTCCAGTGACTCACAGATATCACTGCCAACAACAACCTCCTGAAAGCCATGGATAGAACCCATATATTCAAAGAATTCTGGTGAGTATGCCCACCAAGACTTGCGAGATCCTCTCCATGTTAGCCATGCCCAGCTTGTCCTTTGGCAGTGAACACACTGAGGTTGGTCATATATCAAGATACCAGCACGTCCTGATGGAGAAATTGATTGTTGTCCAATAACAGCTGCATGTATGCATTGTGCAACCAAGAGCAGACATGTCATACATGAGGTGATGTTGCTCATGGTGTTGCCTTATGAAGTGAGACCCTAGGTTGCTCATGTCACCATTACACAAGATTCTTGGATCTTCTGATTATACCAACAATCATGGTGGTTTTGGAGTGAACCCAGATGCTGCAAATGAATCAAAGTGCAATGTCTTGTTGAGTTTGATGAATGAGCCATGTACTTCGCATTGTAAGCTAACCATTCCATCATTTGTTGGTGTTCCCTCTTGAAGTTCCACAACATACAAGTGCATTCTTGTCCCCTTTGTCGAACCCATCAATTCTGACTGACATTCCAGTCATGTTACCCCATTTGTCAGTAGCATCCTCCCTAAATAACTTGAAGTATCTTACTATGATAACAACAACATTGTCAGCAAGTACTAACCCCTGCAGTTTGCTGATGTTGTCATCAACAGTGTTACTGGTCTGTGGATTGCAAAGAACAACTAATAGTTTTGCACTCTAATCGAGCTTTTGTAGACACATCATCGCATTCCCTCTCTCAAGATGGGACATGTATGGCTACTACTAGACAAAGCTTGGAACCACTAACACCTCCAAAGGAATGTGCATGAGAGACTGCTATTGCAAAACCCATGCTCCTCCCTTTCACATCGTCCACCAAGCCCACACAGGCCAGCAGTCCTACCTTTAGAACCACAACCACCTCAACAGCTCATTTGTGCCTGCTTACCATCTGAATTGCATTCACCTCCATGACTGTCAACTACTTGCAAGGAGTCTGGCATTCAAAACTGCATCATCACCAGTACTACCACCACAGGGTTGAAGTCCCAGCCTCAACGTTCTCCACACAAATTCCATGACTACAGTGTCTCCTAGGTGTGTATCACCCATTTTTCGCTATACTTACTGCTTTAAGGTTATCCTCTGCTCTGCTGGCATTGCTATACAGTGATTTGTTCAAGTGACGTCTTCCAACTGTGTTGCACTCTTGTTCCATCGCATTTTCATTGATGTGGTATCATTGTCCTCTTCTCTACCACTTGTGCTCTGGTTTCGTGCTTGTGTCCCAGACCTGGATGCAGGTATACATATACCTAATCATACTTTGTATGTCTGAGTAGATGTGCAATATATTGGACTCCATTGAATGACAGTTGGGATCTAAGCATATCTGAAATGTCTGGTAGATAGTGGGCACTTTGACTACCATTAAACCTGGTTCATACTGGGGATTCGCATTTCCTAACCTTGCCAGATATTCAAGCCTGAAACATGGCAGATCAGGATACCTCTGACAGCACAGAGACACCTGACGTATACCATATCTGGTAATATATTCTCAGATCTGGCTTAGGGAATTTTTGTGATGCACGAGCGGCCCTGGCAAGGAATATTCGAGCTGCTCGCGTCGATAGTCTTGTCGGGCCTGGAATTACACCAACCAATCGCATCTATCAGCATCGTGGCGGACGTCCAGGAGTGGACTGAGGAGAACCATATAAGTTCGGGTAGCCGCCTTTGTAACCTGCAAGCCTACCGACGTGCTGGAAGGCCTTCGACTTGAGCACTATGTGCAGGCCTGAACTCATGGAATGCACACGCCTCTCCCAAAGGAAACTGGTTTGCAAATATACAAGCAATTGAGCTCAATTCTCTCTCACAGAGCAGATACTTCCAAACAGTGCTGTGCTATATGGCGAGGTCTGCGTCGCGGCTGCATGATATGTGCAAAGAGCACTCGGAATCTTGTTGAATCTATTTAGTTATCATCAGAAGGAAAACCTCAATCACGCCTGCCTGATCCCAAGAAATAGCCTATGCCCAACACCGAACATGATTTACTCTTCAATCCCCTGTGGTGCGTATGGTCTCAGCCAGCCGTTGATACTCCTTCAATAACTCACCCACCTCAGAGACCTGTAGACCCCCTCCTTCACATTCCACAAAACTGCCGTTGGGTGGTGGAAGTCGGAGTGACCAATTTGACGTCGTTAGTACAGATCCTCTAAACGGGGTCAGGTGCCGTACTGCCTTCTCCAGTTCCACTTCCACTCTCACCTCTAGTTCATACGCCAGCCTTGATCTTACTCTGCACTGACTATACTCTGGCCCGGAATCGACGCGCACAAGACACCAAAAGACGTGTCAAACATGCTTGTGATGACTTCATCTGCTGGTGCCGCGATAGCGTCAACGCCCAGTTCATCGCATCCCCGAAGACCATTCGCCACCAAATGTATGGTTTCGGAAGTGCTGTGTGAAGAGTAGGTGGGAAACAAGGTGTGGTGGGTTGCTTTGACAACGGAGAAAATGAGTAATGAGAAGGGGACATCGCCTGATATGGGTGCTGGGGTGGTTTTAGATTCGGGAAGAGTGGAAAGAGTCGTGTTCTCGACTTTGGGCAATCGCTGGAAAGGTGCTGATTCCGCAATGTGAGTGAGGTGGTAATCATCCCTCTCGATATCAGTGGCAGAGGTTACAGGTGGTGAAAGTGCAGGAGGCTTGGCTGGGGGTGGCGTTGTCTACTGTCGGAATAACCGAGCGACTTACAGAGTCAGGTGAGGGCAGAGCAAACTTAACGCGCTCCAACCGCAAGTCACCACACTCCCGCAGCGATTCAAACAGCACATCCATCTCCTCGTGGCCAGAGGTACCATCTTCATGGAGAATCCCGGTGTCTGGGAGCGTCACTTGACTGTATTGCCCATTGTCCGGAGGCCTTCGAAGCCACATGATAAGGTCATCCACATGTACACCGGGTACAAGCCACTCCAATGTCAAGCCTTGGAATTGATCCCAAAGGTCTGCGGCAACATCTGCCTCACCATCGAAACCGAAGAAGATTGCGATATCCCGCACATGCGGTGTTAGGTTACGTACACCTGGAAAGGCTGCTGCGGTAGCTTGACCAAGTCTCTGGTACTCAGAAGGAAGGATTTCTAATGCAGTTGGATCGTGTGTGTTAAAGACGGCACTACACGACGATTCCGAACATGAAACAGCAGCGGCAAGAAATGTCCAAAGCTTATCTTCTGCTGTGGAAACCAAATGCTGGTAGGTGCAGATGTAGATATCGACGAGACATGTATGGCTTCTTTGTACGTGTACATTTCTCCACGAAGGTGACTCTTCCTGGCACAGTAGGATGGAGGTTCAAAATTGAGGATGAGACAAGATAGTGTCTCGCCAATGTCGCGAACACTTGCAAATGCTTTCTTTTGACTGTTAGGGTTGTTGTCGCAGCTGCACTTGACACATTTCGTCATGGAGTATTTGTGTGAGCAACTCTAAGGGAAGATGATTCATAGATAGGGGAAATGGCACCATGGACGATTCCCAACAGGCATATCTGATTGGGATGATTCCCTGTTGCGTCTGTTCTGTTATGTAAAAGACATTTGTGACTGCACATTGTCCGCACTGATATCATAACACTTACCAGTGCAAACAGTGAAGGATAAAGGAACAGTAAGCGACTCATGTCCTACAATGAGTGGGTTGTAGCTAAGTCTGGAAGAGTCTTGTGAACAGGGAATGACACGAATGTGACAAATGTTGATTAGAATGTCCAAATTGCATGCATCAATTGTACAGGTTACTAAATTAGGAAGTTGGGTCTCATGATAACCGTGGGCAAGGGGGACGGGACTTATCACTCGTCCATCTCCATCTCAAATCATACGCCTACCACTTCCTACGACGTTCCAGGAATTTCGTCCTTCATCCATGACTGGTTTCAGCGGATTTTCGTGTAGTCAGCAGTTGCCTTCACCGATTGACGATACAATTGTAAAACCAGTTCTCGCTCGAACTGGGGCGGCTCAACCAAGTAAGTGTGACTTCTGACGCATGGACCAAGTCTAACAACATTAATAACCAGTTTCATCCTCTTCATACTCTCCCATTCAATTAGAACCTGTGGCAGCCAAACAACATATCGCCCGCATTAATCGTTTTCGCATTCTTGTCATGGGGCGAGCAAATGCAGGTAAAACAACAATACTGCAGAGGGTCTGTGATACTACGGATCAGCCAGAAATATTTAATGGACGAGGACAGAAGGTATGTATCCTGCATAGTACTTGGTTAGGGGTAACAACATCTCGAACTATATACTCAGCTGGATACCACCATGGTGCATGGCTCATGCATGGTGAGCTTGTCTCCTGAATATTATTCAATGTATCTTGAATGTATCCAGCGTGGTCATCACAACATTGAGGATGAACTAGTATTTGCAAGTAATCCGGGCTTTGTATTTCATGATTCATGTGGATTTGAGGCTGGAAGTGAGGAGCAGTTTGACATGATGAAGAACTTTGTGATAGATCGTGCCAAGACAACCAAATTGGACAAGAGAATCCATGCCATTTGGTAAAGACACCATATCTGACACTTAGCACATCCATATGGTTCTCATTGTTGATTTAGGTATTGCATTCCTTTGAATGAGAGACATAGGATGGTTCTAGCTGCTGAAGAGAAGTTTTTTGATTACTGTGATACTGGGTATGGTGAGTGTACAGGACAGTCATCACTTCCCTATTGACTATGGGGCTCTACACAGTACCTGTAATTGTGCTGCTGACAAAGGCAGACACTGTGAGCCTTGATGCATTGCAGGAGATTGAGGAGGTGATGGAGGATGGGCTGAGTGTAGATGATACAAAGCAAGTTGTGGCTGAGACACATGGCAGGCTTCTGGAAAATTCACTTCTTGTGGTAAAGGGAAGGCTGGAAGAGAAAAGGTTTTGCCCTCATGACTATTTGATACCAATTGGTCAGTACATGGAACATTGACTAGAGAGTGGGAGAGGTGATGTAAAATGTTGCAGGAATGCAGCAGGAGGGTGCAGAGTGTACAAGCCTACTAACATGTACAGTGAATGCATTGACTGAGGAAGGACTGCAGCAGCTCCTCATATCAACACAACAGTCCAACCTGGAGCTATGTATGGAATTTGCTATAAGGAGGTGAGTGATACAGATGAAAATCTAACATGGGCTAACAGGTACCAGATCTTTGAAATATTGCATGAAGGAGCAAGGTGTTCAGAGGGGACCAAATGTTGTAGCATGCATGATGGCAGCATGGTTCCCATATGTAAGGAAATGGGGATTGTTGTTAATAACATACTGATGAACTAATAGAAAGTTAGTGGAGTCATGGCAGGTGGTAGTGGAGGCATACTGACCAGCTTCACTGCCACCCTGTTGCACCTGGGTTCATAGGCAGTGAGTGGAGTTATGCAGATGGTGGTGGATAATGTTGACCATCTTCATTGCCACCCTGTTGCACTTGGGCTCATACATAGAGAGTGAGTGGGGGCATGGAAGTTGGTGGTGGATGCCAGCTGACCATTTCACTGTTGCCTTGTTACACTTGGGGGTCATAGGCAGTGAGTAGAGTCATGGCAGGTGGAGGAGGATGCATGCTGACCATCTTCACTGCTACCATGTTACACTCTGGTGCATAGTTTGTGAGTGGAGGCATGGCAAGTGGTGGTGGGTGCTTGCTGACTATCTTCACTGCCACCCTATTGCATTTGGGTTTATAGGAAGTGAGTGGAGTCATGGCAGGTGATAGTGGATGTGTGCTAACCATCTTCACTGTCACTGCCTGTTGCACCTTGGTTCATAGGGAGTGAGTGGAGTCATGGCAGGTGGTGGTGGATGCATGCTGACCATCTTCATTGCCACCCTGTTGTGCCTGGGTTGATAGGAAGTGAGTAGAGTTGCAGTAGATGGTGTGGTGGATGCATGATGACCATTTCACTGCCACTCTGTTGCACTTGGGTTCAGACAGTGAGTAGCATCATAGCAGGTGGTGGTGGGTACATGCTGACCATCTTCACTACCACACTGCTGGAATGGGTTCATAGGCAGTGAGTGGTGTCATGTCTGGTGGAGGAGGATGGATGCTGACTATTTTCACTGCCACCCTGATGTGCTTGGGTTCATAGGCAGTGAGTGGAGTCATGGTAGGTGGTGGAGAATACATGCTGACCATGTTCATTGTCACCCTGGTGTGCTTGGGTGCACAGAGAGTGAGTAGAATCATGGCAGGTAGTGGTAGATGCATGCTGACCATCCTCACTGCCATTCTGTTGGCTTTGCTTCATAGGAAGTGAGTGGGATCATGGCAGGTGGTGGTAGATGGATGCTGAACACCTTCACTCCCACCTTGTTGTACTTGGGTTCACAGGCAGTGAGTGGAGTCAGAGTCATGGCAGATGGTGGTGGGAGGATGCTGACCATCTTCACTGGCACCCTGCTGCACTTGGGTCCATAGTTTGTGAGTGGTGTTATGGCAGGTGGTGATGGATGCATGATGACCATCTTCACTGCCACCATATGGCATTTGGGTTTCTAGAGAGTGAGTGGAGTTATGGCAGTGGGTGGTGATGGTTGGATGCTGACCATCTTCACTGTCACCCTGTTGCACTTGGGACTCATAGTTTGTGAGTGGAGTCTCTGGACCATAGTAGGTGGTGGTGGATGTGTGCTGACCATCTTCACTGCCACCTTGTTACACTTGTGTTCCTAGAGAGTAAGTGGAGTCATGACAGGTGGTGGTGGATCATGCTGACCATCCATCTTCACTGTCACCCTGTTGCACTTGGGTTTGTAGTTTGTGAGTGGAGTCATGGCAGCTGGTGGATGTATGCTGACAATTTTCACTGCCACCCTGTTTTACTTGGGCTCATAGGCAGTGAGTGGTGCCATGGTGGTGGTGGTGATGGATGCATGCTGACCATCTTCACATCAATCTGTTGCACTTGGGTTCATAGTTTGTGAGTGGAGCCATGGCAAATGATGGTGAATGCATGCTGACCATCTTCACTTCCATCCTGTTGCACTTGTGCTCATAGGCAGTGAGTAGAGTCATGGCAGGTGGTGCATGCTGACCATCTTCACCTGGTGAACTTGGTTCATAGGGAGTGAGTGGAGTCATGGCAGGTGGTAGTGGATAGATGCTGACCACTTTCACTGCCACCCTGGTTCACAGGGAGTGAGTGGCATGAAGGCAGTAGAGGTGGTACATGCTGACCATCTTCATTCACCCTGATGCACTTGGGTTCACAGTTTGTGAGTGGAGGTGTGGAAGATGGTAGTGGATGCATGTTGACTATCTTCACTACCACCCTGTTGCACTTGGGTTCACAGGCAGTGAGTGGAGTCATAGTAGATGGTGGTGGATGTATACTGACCACCTTCACTGCCACCCTGTTGCATTTGGGTTTATAGGGAGTGAGTAGCATGATGGCAGGTGGTGGTGGACTTGTGCTGACTAGTTTCACTGCTATCATGTTGCACTTGGCTTCATAGGAAGTGAGTGGAGGCATGGCAGGTGATGGTGGATGGATACTGACCGTCTTCACTGCCACCCTGTTGCAATTGGGCTCATAGGCAGTGAGTGGAGTCATGGCAGGTGGTGATGGATGGGTGCTAACCATTTTCACTTCCACCCTGTTGCACTTTGGTTCATAGGCAGTAAGTGGAGTCATGGCAGGTGGTGGTGGATGCATTCTGACCACATTCACTGCCACCCTGTTGCACTTGGGTTCATAGGAGGTGAGTGGAGTTGTGGTGCAGAGTAGTGGATGCATGCTGACCTTCTTTGCTGCCATCCTGATAGGCAGTGAGTGGAGTCATGCAAGTCATGTCTATGTTGAACTCATTGGCCATTTGCAATCCATAGGTGGTGAGGATGGTTAATTTCTGTATGCCACAGTCATTTTTGAACACCTGTTGCAGGATGTAGGTGTTCTTTGAAGGAATTACACTTTGATCTTTACTTCTGCCTTTGTGCTTGCCAGCATGTTTGTAATGATTACTATGTGGCATTGTTGATGGCTGCTGATTGATTTTCTGGATATAGCAAGTATGTGTTTCCAACTAAAGGTGCCATGCAATGATCCCTAATTCCCTCCCCAGTTGGTTTGTTCCTGTGCTGTCTTCCCCAAAATTGCTTTTTCAGTCCCCATGATATTCATTCAGGTTGTAAGCACCATCCCTTGGTCATCAGTCATCCAGCACTCATTTCTTGATTTCCAATGATGTAGCCTGTCATTCAGCAATCCTTGGCATCCCTTAGAATGCCTGAATTGTCTACCTCTATGCAATATTCCATGCAATATATTGCTGAACAGGGCATTGGTAAATGCAGATATCCCATAATCATTTGGACAATGTGGCTAATGCATGCAGGTGTCATACTTGTACTTGAATACTTATACTTTTTGTTGCAGGTATCTGAGGGCCCAAATGATTTGCAAGTGTACTTGGATTTGGCTGTTGAGCAATATGAAACCTCAGGTACCAGAGAATCTGTTGGAAAGCTTGTTAAGGAAGCCTTCCATGAACATGGTGAAAATGTGGAGATTTTATGCCCTATTTTTGTACAGGTTGCAAAAGGGAATCAGATGTGTATGCTAATATTTGTCCCAGGTTTGTCAACTTCTCACCCTGTATTTATTTAGCAAGGCATCCAGGTGGGAGGGGATAATACTGCCATCTTTGAATGCAGATGCATGATGTGTTTCTGAAACCCTTCATTGGTGGCAAGCATACAGAATTTGGAATTTGGCTTGGGATGTTGTGAATTCAGATTATACCGGTATATCTTGATGTTACTGTACCAATGTATCAACAGTAGTGGTGTACATTTGTGTTATGAGATATACATTTTCTTTTCCTTTCTCTTGTCTAATCTTGTCTTCTTACCTTATCAGAGGGTCTAGACTGCAGGCCTAAAGCTTTGCCTCATGTTTACCTTGTAGTTGTGTTCTGAACTCTAAAGTGTTCTGCTCCACCATGACATCAACCATGATGTCATAGTTGTGTCATGCCTTTTTCCCTGGCCTAATTATGCCTTTCTCATGTCTGCCTTGCACTTTCCTCATGTACTGTAGTATTATACTGGCCTTCAATAACCCAGCTAGCTCCCAAGCCAGTTCATTGGGGTCTTCAAACCTAAAGTCCCCCTGCTTCATCTAAGCTCTCTTCTACTCTTGGCTCTCAATCTTATTCTTGTTGTTAGTGTTAATTAGGTTTCATCACACTTGAACTAGCTTCTACTAGCATTGTACCCTCACCATTTATTTCACTACCAGACTCCAGGGATAAGGAGACAGCATTCATTAGTCCCTGCTTCATTCAGGATGAAACAGCCATCTACTCCCCCTCCCTGCACACATCTCACCCCTCATCAGTTAAACCTTGCCTTGAATGTGTACCACATCAAGCATGAGCTCTCTCTCAAACTTCTACATCCCACACCTGAGCCCATTTGACCCACCACCCCACTCAAAGAGCAAATAGACAGACCTTGTCCTTGTACTCCATCTCCTGATTCCAACCCCTTACATCAGCAAACCAGCCCTAGGCTGTGCAGAGCTGTGTAGATTTGTGCAGTATCACAGACCCCAAAGGAAGGTACCTACTAATGAAGAGACCCACAGGTATGTATACACAGTACTGTACACCCTGAGCTGGTCTCAACTGAACTTGAAATTCCTTCCCTAGACAGACCTTACAGATATCCTGACAGCCTTGTACACCCTTGTACACACACTCATAAGCAACAAACATAGATCTATATTGACTATGGACTCATTGCCCAGTAATCAGGATAGAGATCATACATGGCAACTGGCAGTACATGACAGATGAGAGGGGATATCAATCTAAGACTACATGGAACTTGTCACTGAATGCAATCACAGGCTTTGAATGGGTTTTTGCTCTGTCCTTGGGATCAGTGTTTTCCAGCAAAGAATCATGACAAGCCAGTCTTGCACCTGCCTGCAGACACCCAAGCAACTCGCAGTTCCCACATCTTTGCAGAATGCCTTGGGTGCTGGTCAATTTGATGTTGCATGTCCAGGAAACCAGCAAAAATCTTCGAGTAAGTGCCATACTCAAATGGGTGGTCTTGCCAAATCCCAGTTTGACTGTACTTGTCGAGGGCAGCTCGGAGCTGTAAAAGACATGAATAGATACAAAAGAAATGAAAATAGGAAGTCATACTGCAGTTGCTGCCAAGCACACAGCAACACTAGGGACTTCATGAGAAAAAACCTCAGGGAAAACTGAACTGATCAATGGTGGGGAATAAAAGAAATCCATGACCAGAGCCACTAATGCTGGATGCACCATGTTGTTTGTAGAACCCTGGAAAGCAGTGGTGAGTAAGTGAATATGTCAAACATCTGGCAAACATCACTGTCAATGCCATCCCTCAAGAACATAGCTCCTTTGATCAAAGCTTGAGATTGTGACTGATTCTCTGCCTCAGTGCAATGGGCTCCAACATTGTAGAATCATGGCAGGACTTCATGAGCTTTCGCTTTGATTGTCAATTGCCACATCATCAGTGACTCCCACAGCTGAAGCCCACAGGTCACCAAAATCATGAAATGATGTCAACAATACTCACTAAGATGCCAAGTTGACTGCAGTAATTGGGCCAGTATCCTGCAAGGTTTGGCAAGTAGGTGTTAGCTCAGAGTGATTTCTAAGGGGCTTACCTGGAGGGGTATTCGTGCACTTGACAAGAGCTTCATTGAAGATTTCTCCACTCAATATGTCAAGGAATGTGGAACAAGGTGGGAATGGATTCTTTGTTGTGGAATCACATTGTGTGATCAACTTCACCATCAGGAAAAACTGACAGTGCCATTATTCACTCCTTATGACTATATATTGCTATATTCCACTATTTATCACTAAAGATGCCATAGGGACAACTATGGCATCTATGGCACCCCAACCATCCCCCCTTAAATATAGTGATATATAGACACATATAGACACATATAGCAAAAAAAGATGATAAATAGCAAAATAAAGCCACAATGTTGTCAACCCAAGCTTGCCATACTTTGCCATTTTTGCTTTTTGTGCTTCTTTTAGTTCACACTTTTTATGAAGGAGACAACAAATTCATTTAGCACAATATCTACAATACATACACATAATTCTACTTGGTAATAAATCAAAATATGAGATGGATGGTAAGAGGGGGGGATGGGCATCAGCATCTGGACTGGAGAAGGGGAGGGGGGAATTACCTTGAAGGAGGGTTGGTGCTAGAGGAGCTAGATGGGAGGAGGGATGAGATAGGGAGGGCCAGGGAGGGGGGGGCTTACCCACCAGTCATTGCAGATGTTGCTGTTCTGGGTGGGCTGCTGCTGGCCCTAGGTGGGGGAGTGTCAGTGGGAGAAGGATCACTCATCAGGGATCTTACCTTGTTGTTGGAACAGAACCTTATCTGGTGGAGGGACAGCAGTGCAGAGAGGTGGGAGGTGGGGCAAAGGAAATGCAGTTGAGAGTGTGTGTGAGCATGGGTGAAAATTTCAACTTCTCACAGTCACATGACCAGTGGCCACTGCAACACTTCACACAGTGGCAGTTTCAATGTTTTCACACACTCTAAAGAGTAATTGAAAGTGAAAATGGAATGTTTTATTATGATTCAAATTACCAGGCTCTCACAAGATTTTATTCTGAGAAGATTTATAATTTTTATTACCAGTCTATATTGGGAAAAACATTAGATATCCATCCAAAGACAATTGAGAATTATATATTGCATGAATGTCATAAGGTTATTGACAATAATATCTGCCCAATATGCTTTGGGCATGGGGAAATATTGAACCAGCCAATGATGAGCAAGGGTTCAATATTTTCTCACACTCAAAAGCATATTGGGCAGATATTTTTGTCAATAACCTTATGACATTCATGCAATATATAATTCTCAATTGTCTTTGGATGGATATCTAATGTTTTTCCCAATATAGGACTGGTAATAAAAATTATAAATCTTCTCAGAATAAAATCTTGTGAGAGCCCGGTAATTTGAATCATAATAAAACATTCCATTTTCACTTTCAATTACTCTTTAGAGTGTGTGAAAACATTGAAACCACCACTGTGTCAACAAGTCTAAGTGCGAGTCTTAGCTTACCAATCATTTCCCACACATTTCCTAGTCACTATATACTAATCTACACAACACTACACTTAATACACTACACTTTTTGGTAATACAAGTGTAGACTTCATAACACTACTTTAATTGGTATTAAAAAATGCGAACATTACACTACAATTTCCTAGTAAAAGCAATGAAATAAAAGAAATCTCATGTTCTGTAGCTATTCATTGCACATGGGAAAACATTTAGAGCAACTGGCAACATATAGTTACAATGTTGCTATATGTAGTTCACCACATATGCAATAATTGCACACTATTTCAGTATATGACAAATATTGTGCTGTCAGGACACTACACTACACTTATCTAATCAAACACAACCAAACAAATCAAAAAAGTGCACACTACACTTTTGGTAATAAAAATGGAGACTACACAACACTAATTGTATTTTGTCTATATCTCTACCATTTTTGCACAGATAGATGACATAAGCATACCTCCATGGTCCTCTTGTCAGGTACTACAACTTTCATTATTGCATCTTTGAAATTAATTTTTTTGAGACATCAATTTATTTCTGTATTTTGCCATTTTCTCACCCATTTTTGGGCATATCAATGATGTAAGCATATTCCCATGATCCTGTGACCCAGCCCTACAACTTTCATTATGACATCATGATCTATAGTTAAAATAGTGCTATAGTTCACTATATATCAAATAGTGATGCACTATTCCAGTCTACAGTGCCTACCACATAGAGGCAGCACCTCTGTGCTGGGCCTAATTTTGCACAGGAAGGCACCAGATCAAAATTTTGGCAGAAAACATGCCCAAAACTAGCATAAATCTGCATTTTTGAAAAAGCCCATTATATTATGTAATCATTCACTTTTGAGGTGTGATAATCAACCTTAAGTACCTGCATGCCAGGCATCAAAGGGTGAAATCACATGAGTCCAACCACTACCTTACTTCCACTGTGGCACAACTTATGACCCTGTTGTAGCAGTGAATGGAATCTATCCTGGTTGTATCTGACATAACTGAACCATACATCCATCCATCCACATCTGTACTCCATCTCTGCTGACTAATCTTTCTGTGACTCCTGACACCTCTTCCCTTCATATATTGCTAACAGCTTGTTACAAAGGCCTCAACATGAAGCAAGCTGAATCTTCTGTCAAGAAATACAAATCTCACTGGCACTGTGGCCCCAGTGTAATGATGGGCATCAGAGTTGCTGGACTGACCTCTGTGTAGAGCTGAGTTTGTCATCCAAAAGAGGTAACTCTGCTCTCCCAATATGGTAACTCTGACTAACTCTGCTTGAAGTTCACTTTTCAAAGGGCTTCCTCATATCAAAGTTGGAATTACAAAATTTTATTCAGATAGCCATTGAGCTCTGGTATCTTACAATGCATCTATGCAGTTTTAATACCTATCTTTGCTAGATTGGATGTGCTATTATCAGTTCATTGTTGTCTATAGTGGAGTTGCCTATTTTGAGTGAGTGGCACTGTATAACAAATATTGCACTGTCAGTTTTTCCTGATGTACATACCATCATTGCCTTGACCAAGGCTATGAACTCTATACAGGAACTCACTCCCATCGAATTCAGGGAACATAGTTCCCTGGACGATTGGCTCATCAATGGTCATAGGAATGTCAGCATAGAGGTTACCAGGTGTAATTTTGTCCTCCATAGGAGGACAGACAGGTTCTACCTGCAGGGGTGAGGGTTGCCTTTGCTTCCCTTTATGATCTGCAGGTTGTTCAACCTGTGATGAAGATAGAGCAGGCATCACCTGCACCCTCCCCCTCGAAGAGAAGGTGTTTGATGGGGGAATGTCCCATGTGGATGATGATGTGCCAATGCCAGGTTGGTTGTGGTGGGGTATGCCACCGAGGGATGTGATTCAAGCTTGCTCAAAATCACAAGCAAATTGCTCCTCTGAAGTGGCAGGAGGTAGGGGAGGGACAGGGGGCATGGATGAATGGGGAGCTTCTCCCAGTTTTTTGCAAAGATCCTTGATCTCTGCCTGGAGGTCATCATTGACCTCCCAGGCTTTGGCCAGCTTCCTCTCATAGGATCAGATTTGACAATGGAAGTCATTGTACAACGTGCATCATGTAAGGCCGGCTGTGAGGTCAGCCAGCTGGCTCATAGAGGACATGATGCCATCCTCATTAAGGGCTACTGCTAGCCCATAATGTTTTGTGTAGGAGTTGCACTCTGAACATGCGCCATGATGGTGCAGGAATGGCATGGTGGGGTGGCATTCCCACTGATGACAATGGGAGTGTTTGCTCCTACGAGAAGTATGCTCTGGAGACAGGGAGCATGGGGGGGAACATGGCCATTTGTGGCCACTACTGACCATGCATGTACTATGCTGGCCAGTGGGAGACAGCAAGGGAGGGGCCTCGTCATCAGAGTATGCATTGTAATGCATAGGGGACCTGCCACAGTCAGATGTAGCAGATCCCATGGAACAGGAATGGGAATGGGATGAGCTGTTTAGGCTCAGGCTGTGACAGTGATTGCATTTGGACATTGTAGACTACTACTAGAACGTGGTGAGTGTTAGGGAAGAAAAGGTGAGGCATGTAGAAGTGATGTAAAACTTTAGTGACAAAAAAGGAAAATACAGACATGTGAAAAATGGGGGTACAGAACAGTGATCATTGGGATACTAAGTATATTACTCTACTTGACAGAATGCTGTGCTAGGTACTTGGCAGTTTCTTTTGATTTTTTATTAATGGTTTGTTCTTGTTTTGACTACATTCGTTGTGTTTGTTTCATTAGTAGTCTATGACTACATTGCAACCACTATGTGGTTACTGTACACTTATGCATACTTTGTGCCCTTTGAGGCAATTGGCATACTGTTTGTATGCCTTGGAGTTTGAGGTACCTGTCTAGGGCCTCAAGGTCTTTACAGTGGGCTACTGGCTCCCATGTGGAATCTCCTAGGTTCCACTTAACCAGGAATTCAATCCAATTGTCCGTCCAATGGTGAGCAAGTACTTTGTCTACTAACCACTCTTCTTGGTTGGTCATACCAACATCATAGAGTGCTTGGGCGTCATGCCTTGGGAACAGAATGTCATCATTCTGTTCACATCCGCATAGAAGCCCAATGTGAAACATCAGGTGTATATGCCTTGACCTCAATTGGTCTGGTAAGTCGAGTGTATATGCATCACTCTCACTGTCATGGCACAACACCTTCATTGGACTGATGTACTTTGGCACAAGCTTTCATGCACATCCCTTTGGGACATTCAGATTCTTCATCGAGAGATATACTAGGTCTCCAACCTGAAGGTCATTTCCTTCCCTTCATTTCTTATTAGCATGGTACATCTGTGCTACTCTGCTTTCTATGATGGCATCATGAGCCATTTCCAGGTTCTCCAATGCCTGTCTCACAAATGTTTTCACTCCTGGTGTGATCAAGGGTTCTCCCTCAGCGATGTGTTGCATCATAGCAGGCATGTACCCATAATTCAGCTCAAAGGGTGCAAACCCTGTTGAGCTGCTTATGCTGGAGTTGATCATGAACTTGATCATCAGTAGTTTGGACGTCCAGTCCTTCTGGTCTGGTCGGACCATTGCCTGTAGTATCTGAGCTACATTTCATATTGCTCACTCAGATGTGCCATCCATCTGTGGATGGAATGCCATGGACATAAGGAGCTTTGTCCCCAGCATTCTGTGTGTTTCATGGCAGAATGTCAACATGAATTTTGCATCTCTGTCTGAGACAATAGTCTCTGGTAGTCCATGTAAATGGACTACTTCTTTAATGAATATTCCTGCAAGCTCTGAAGCCCACACTGTCATAGTTACTGGGATGAGATGTATCATCGATGTCAGACAGTATAGGACTACCCAAAGGTAGTTGTATCCATTACTTGGTGGGAATGGTCCCATGAAGTCCATTGCAATGGATCCCCAGGGTCCTTGCAGCATGGGTAAACTGTGCAGTAGACCCTTTGGTCATTGATTGTCTGTCTTCATGGTTTGGCATATGGGACATGTTTGACAGAATTTGTCCACTTCTTGGCTGAGTTTCAGCCACCAATACCACCTGCAGATGTAATCCACTGTCCATTGGGTTCCAAAATGCCCTAGCATTTTATGCACTTGGTCAATTACCCTTGCAATGATATCATTGCCCTTGTATTTAGCATGTGGGAGGCATAACACCTCCTCTCCTCCATGATTTTTCATGTATAAGAGACCATCCCTCTCTTCAAATTGAGGGTGGTGTTTCGGTTGCACCAATATTTTTGCAAGCATAGGCTTGCTCTTATACCCTTTTCATATGGCATCCAGGAAGTCTGGCACACCATTGTATGTGATTGGAGAGGCTCTCGAGAGCTCTGCAGATTTGAGAATTGTTGGATCCCCTTCCACACTTGTGTGAGGGGTGTCCTCAGTACTCTGGTCCATGGCCAAGGCCATTTCTTGAGCTTCAATATGTTGGCTCTCTTCTCTTTCCTTTAATTGATTACTTTTCCAAGGAGCACTATCCTCTCTCATTGCAGATAGTCTGACTTCCTGCCACCTGTCATGAGGGAGGTCATCTCCCTCTGGGTCTAATCATATGTCTGCATTGGCCCAGTCTACTTCTTCATTGGAGGAACTACATATCTCCTCCTTCCCTCTCATAGTAGTGTGATAAGCAATCTGCTACATGGTTCTCAGTACCTTTGGCATAGATGATATTTGCATCAAAACAGGACATATAGTCCAGCCATTGTACTTGTCTACTCAACAATTTTTTCTGAGTTTTGAGGTATCCCAACACCTCATGATTGGTTACGATTGTAAATTTGAAGCCAAGGAGTTTATCCTCCCACTTAAGTAGTGCTTCGATTATTGCAAGAGTTTCTCACTTGAACATCCTATAATTCTGTTGGGCATCACTCAGTTTTTTGGACATGAAACCTGCTGGTTGGCAGGTTTTCCATTTGGGTCCCTGTCCATATAGTGCACCTACTCCATAGAGTGATGCATCACAAATGAGCCATATACATAGGCTCATCCTTTTGCAGGTCGATAGGCTGCAATGCTGGATACTTGCATACCAGATCTTTTATCATCTGGAAACATCTATCATGGATTTTCCTCCACTGAAATGGATGTTCATTCCATTGTATCCCTGTCAATGGCATTGTATATGCTGATATATCAGGCATAAATTGTGCCAAGTACTCTACAAGGCCAATGAACTATTGTACCTCATTTAATGATTTAGGAGTTCTCCATCCTCTTATATGAGACATCTTATCTCTGTTGGCATGTATGCCTTTTTTGTCAATGATGTGTCCAAGGCAGTCTAGCCTTTCAGCATACAAATTGCACTTCTCTTTTTTGAGATAAAAGTTGGCCTTTTCCAAGGTCTCAAATATGATACACAACAAGTGTCATTCATGATCTTCCAGTGTGTCGCTATAGACAAATACATTGTCAAGGTAGATGTGTACAAAGTGTCCTATATGATCTCTAAAGATCACTGTCATTAGATGTTGAAACATTGCAGGGGCATTGCAATCTCCCTGTTGCATGACCTGACTTAGGAAGGTCCCATATATCATTGAGAAGGCCATCTTCCAGATGTCTTCGGGTTCTATGTGGACTTGTTCACACACATTAGACAGGTCGATTTTTGAGTGATACTTCACTCATGCTGTGTCCATTCTGATCTGATCTTGGTCAGGAAAGGGTGTGACATCCTTTACAGTGTTGTCATTTCTTTTGCAGCAGTCTATGACTGTCTGCAGTTTCCCATTTTTCTTTGGGATGCATAGCATCAGTGCTGCCTGTGGTACACTTTTCAGCACCCACCATTTTGCATCAGTATAAAGTTGGATTTTCTCCAACAGTTGTTGTTTCAATGTGTCTGCACAACATGGCAAGTGATAAGAATACCATTTACTTTCATCGATCAGGGGAATCCTGTGGTTAACCTCCTGCAGTGGGGGCAACTTTGGGACTACCCCACTAAGCCTATGCTTATACTTATGGAACCATTGTTCCCTTAAACAAGGTATATCCTCTTTTGTTATTACTTTCTTTATGGGTTTTATTGATGTGAGACATGTCTTGCTTTTTGCCTCTGGTCTCCCCTCCCCCTGCAAGCCCTCCCAAGGTCGTTGCAGCCTTGTAGGGCATGTGAGTCAGGCAGAAGGAGATACCTTTGCACCAGGGTGTGATGGCCCTGCTACTCTGGCTTCTGGTTCAACCAGTAAAGGGATGTGCTTGTTAGTGATGATGATCATTTGTGCAGCAAAGTCCAGCATGACTTTGTGCTGTCTTAGGAATGGTATCCCTAGAATACAATCATAGTGATTGATATTTGCTATATTGAAGTATGAGGGTGCTTCATATTGGCCCATGCATATAGATGTGTTGCCTCCATGTGTGATTTTTGATTGACTACTGATGCATCCTAGCTGCAGTGTTAGCTGCTGTTCCAGAGGAAAAATCCTCATTTTTGTGACTTTGGCAAAAGCTGGGGTCATGAAATTTCCTGTACTTCCTGTATTGATCATTGTGTACACCTTGCAGCCATTTATGACTGCCTCTATTGTTGCACACATGTGTAATTCTGGTGCAATTCATGGGTGAGAACCCACAGTTTGATTATCTGATGAAGTCATGGCATATCTGAATGTGCGAGTTATTGGTTTGGCCAGTGGTTTGGCCTTCTTTGCAACTTCCATCACTGCCATGTATAATTCATGGGCATCAGGAGTGCTGTCCCACACTATCATCAAGTCACCATGAGGTGTTTCCACCATGGTATTGTCAGGATAAACCCTGATACAGTTATTCTCTGTACTGTGTTGTCTCAGACCACCAGAGTCAGTAGATTTTGACAAAATGAGATGGCAACTGCCATCAATGGAGTTACACAAATCTTGGCAACTACCAGTCACTACCTTTGTCAACAGCTGCAGCAACTACCATATCACACTTGAGGGTGCTTACCTAATGCTTTGTCAGAGCTGAGCTGGTGTCGGAGTTTGAATATTGGCAGGTGGCTGTGCAGCACAGCCACACTGAGAAAAAGTTTGGTCAGCAGGCTATAGGAAGGTTTATTTTTGGATTGGCAAATTAAACCTTAACTAGCACAGCCACATAGGGGTGGGAATTGCACAGCCACAATGTTGGGTAATTACATTGCCACCTAGGGTGGGAAATTGCACTGCCACAGTCCGGCAGGTGCCAATGAAAATGTGACCAATGCTGGGATTGAACCCAAGACCTCATTGGTAATCACTACCATTGTAGTAGGCACTTAGTCCATTACCACAACCAAATGCTTATGTAATCCAAAAAGCAGACTACATACCCTGGTTTTCTGCTTCACCACACTTGTTCCCTGGGTATGATATTTGTTATATCTGTACATAATTTTGTTCCAATTCAGTGCCTAACATGGCTGTACATATAAACAGGGGTAAAAATGCGAATTATGTTCCCAATTGTGCACTTCTGGACATATCACAATGAGAATGTAACCCCAGCCTGCCCTAGTAAATATCCACAACATATATCAGTCACAGATTGTCAGGATCAGCCAATCCAGAGATATGATCAGATCTCCTCCTCCCCAATGTATGTGCTGGGGAATTAAATCATCCCTCCTGCTGGAATTTCTGGTGCATGGGGATGCTGAAGGGTACATAGTACAATGTCCCTGCAAAAGGATCTGGCAGGTTTACTAGCAGGATGTGGTCAGACACTGTATTTATGGAATTTTATTGATGTGGCCACCAGTGGCCTCCTTCCAAGATGATAATTAATTTAACACCTGGGGAAGGTGACTGGGTATATTATCTACCAATCTACCAAGTTTCAGCCAGATCCAATAAGTATTGAAGGAGCAGGAAGCAAGCCGAGGTTTTTGGAGCGTGGGAAAGTGGGCGAAGATTTTAGGAGACTCAGAAAGCATGTCAAAAGCTTGTAATAGCACACCACACAATGGAGTGATTGAAAAAATAAGTACATAGCTGGATTCCTACTTTGATTCTGCACTGCCCACAACCATTTTTGCATCACCAAACCAGCCCAGTGTGTTTGGGATTATTCTCCTACAGATCTTATGCAGTCTTTGCAGTTTATTGCACATGCAATGCACATCAACTAGTTTGCACTTTTGTGTCAATATAGCTATCATAATATGGTAAAATTTTGTCTGGAGTTGATTCAGGAGTGGTCCTACATACATTCTATGAACTATCTTAGCTACAGAACCATTCTATGGTGTGTTATTTCAAGTCTCTTAAATCTTTGCCCACTTTCCCACGCTCCAAAAACCTCGGCTTGCTTCCTGCTCCTTCAATACTTATTGGATCTGGCTGAAACTTGATACATTGGTAGACAATATGCCCTGTCACCTTCCCCAGGTGTTAAATTAATTATCATCTTGGAAGGAGACCACTGGGAGCCACATCAATAAAATTCCATATATACAGTGTTTGACCACATCCTGCTAGTAAACCTGCCAGATCCCTTTGTACAGATACTGTCCTATGTACCCTCCATCATCCCCATGCACCAGAAATCCCAGCAGGAGGGTTGGTCTAATTCCCCAGTACATACATTGGGGAGGAGGAGATCTAATCATATCTCTGGATTTGCTGATCCTGATACTCTGTGCTTGATATATGTTGTAGATATATATGAGGTCAAGCTGGGGTTACATTTTCATTTTGATATGTTGAGAACTGCACAATTGGGAACATAATTCGCATTTTTACCCCTATTTATATGTACAGCCATGTTAGGCACTAAATTGGGACAAAATTATGTACAGATATAACAAATATCATGCCCACATTACATTGGAATGAAGTAGAATATCATACAACCCAACAAACAGGTGTGGTGAAGCAAAAACCCAGGGTATGGGATGGGATAAAATTAGCTGACTATGCTACAAAAGGTAGCTCAGGTATTAACAGGTGTAAATACCTCGCCAGCCACACAAGCCAAATTACAAACTCAGGAAGACAATAGGTAATGTAGGTGATGTGGGAGATCAAGGGAATCCACAGGCACCAAACAATGCTGATTGCCAGCATGTTTATACTCCCCCCAAATTCTCCCAGCAAGTAAGATGCACTGTTCATGCCAGAAGTTGACAACCTTCTGCACAAGAAGTGGGAAATGGCAAGCACAAGGCAGAGTCAAAACAGTGGGCACAGAACTGAGGTAGAAATGTGATAAGGACTGAGGCCAAATGGATGGGTCATCTGCAAAGAGACCCTCAGCTATATGCTGGATATGATGTTTGGTGTCATCAAGCAAACAAACCTTCTCTGCAGGCCATGACATGTGGTTTTGGCCTCAGACAGGAGTGCATCCATTTACTGACAGACATGCTGAGTATACTGGTCTTGTAAGGGTTGGAAGTGGTAGCAAGAGACAAAGAGATGGTGGGCAGTCTCTAGAGACCAGCATCTGAAGTGACAGTATGGTGTGGACCTGCTATGACACTCAAATCGAGTGGCTGCTGTGTCCAGCTGAGAGGAGCATGTGTACAGCTGAACCACAGCAGAAAAGGCAGAGGTAGCTTTAGTGTACCAGTAGGGAGGGGGAGGCAAGGGTTTGTATAAAGACAGCAAAAGGACTGTGGTAGGGACAAAATGAGGAGAGGACAGAACTGAATGAGCGAACATGTGATGTATAACTGGAGAGGTGGCAGACTCAATGAGTCCAGTGCATGTAGTGTAAAGAAAGAAGGAGTTGAACAGAAAGGTAGGGATGGGGGCTGGCAGTGGACAAGGGCTGACCTGTGTGGTGGATGCAAGATGATCAGCAACATCATTGGCATAAGTGTCAGCAGAAGTAACAGGGATGTGGGCATGGGTAAACCAGAGACTGTATTCAGTGGAGGAGGAACTGGTAATATCAAACAACCAATGATAGAGATGCCTTGCTGGGAGGGATGACCATGAATAAGGCAAGGGAGGACCATGTATATCAGCACCAAGTGTGCAAAGGATGTTATGGTGATCAGTCAACAAGGCAACATTGGGTGCTGTCATGGGAGTGAGGGTGGAGGTGATGAGGCCATATAGTTCAGCATGAACTGTGGAAGCGCTGCAACTGAAGAAATCAAGGCTTGCAGTTAAGGTGTGAGAGGAGTTGATGGAGGAGAAGGTCAGAGAGTGAGACTGAAGGGGGCTGGGATCCACCAGTAAGAGGGAGCCATCCAATGCATGCAGGTCATGAGGAATATGGGGTCAGTGTAGGGGCTTGAAATAGGTGTGAAGCAGGCACTCAGCGTGTGCATGATGCAATGTTGGAGGGATCACCAAGGAGGCACACAATGAATCATGTATGATGTGAGAGCCACTAGCTATGAAAAGGTGAAATAAGTTGCAAATGGTCAAGGATGAAATCCAGGTTAAGAAATGGTGTGCCTCCTCTACAGATAGGTCATAGTGCAGGCAAGCTGTTGTAATGAGAGGGGAGAAAAAGGGGGCATCGAAGCTGAAGGGGAGCTGCGAAGGAGTGCAGGTGACATGTTTCAAGTGGGAAAGGCCCACATTGGCCATATGAGTCATGGCATATGGTGAAATGGGGAAGGATGAGGATGGGGAGGTCCATGATAAATGATGCAATGACATGTTGCTGCTGAACAAGAAGCTGCAGTCAGAGGGAAGTAAGCTGACTCCCAACTGTTGCAACAACTCAGCAGCAATGTGCCAGGGCAAGGGTAGAGAGGCTGAATGAAGGTGGGAGGGGTTGGTCACCATGGCTGTTAAGGGGTAGCAACAGGCATTGACCAAGCATGTCCAGTCTGCAAGCATCACCTGTGCCATGAGATGGAAGATTGGGAGGTGGTGATTCAGGTCATGGAGAAGGTCAGCTAATGACAAGGATGAGTTCATGAGTGCCAGAGGCAGAAACCCAAATCCAGAGCTTGCTATCAGGAGGAAGAGCAAATGGGAGTTGAAATGATAGGGGAACCCAAGGTACTGATGAACTTTGTGTGCCACCTTGAGGTCAAGTTGGCATGCAAGTTGGGAAGGGAGTGGCTGAAGGGAAAGTAAAGGGCAAATGTGGGAGGTAAGGCACTGAGAAATGAGCCTCCTCAGAACAGTTAGAGGCAGGCAGACAGGGAGATTTGGGAAGGTGAAGTTGTCAACAATGTCAGAGATGCGATGAAAGTGAGTAACATAGTCATTAACCAGAATGCAGAGGAACTCAATGTAAGAAGACTGCACCTGGACATCATGGTAGACCACATGTGCAGGATCCTGTAATTGAAACATCAATGGAAGGAAGGTTGATGGACACTGGGCATGCAGGCACATTGATAAGGAATGTGCAGGACTTGTCCCAGTTGGTTATCCAACTGTATGCAAACTGAAAGTGTTCCATGGAAAGGCAAGAGTGTTGGAGTTGCAATAAAGAAGAAGTCACTAAAAGTGAGTTGTCAGTTGCCTCACACATAGAAATGCAAACCATAGAATGGTCCCAAGGAGTGTGGGGGGTTGCTGCTCGCTGTTGTTGTGAGGTGACACAAACGGTGGAGCAGTCAGTGGAGGAGACATCGAGAAGCCAGTGATTGCCTAGCACTGTTGTTCGAGTGGACTTCAATGGTGAAAGAGGCCTGCCCTGCTTGGTAACCCCCAATACTGTGATGGGGTCAGTGAGACCATACACAGTACAAATAAAATAAGGAATGTTGAGCTGAGCCAACCTATCAAAAGCAATAGTTGATGGTGGGAGACCAAAGGCAGTAATGGCATCATAGAAGCCTTGAGGTTCAAGACAGTTGAACCCTTTCATCTGGTCATGGCAGAGGGCATACAATGGCTGCAAGGCACAAATGGACCAAGAGTGCAACTGAGATAAGAATGACAAGAGGTCATGACCCTGAATGGCAGGTTGTGTCATGACCTGACCCTGTGGTAAGATGTGATGCCTGGCCAGATAAGGAGCCAAAAGATGGTTAAGCCATGCAAATGGTAGCTTGAGGAGTAAATTGCTACAGCAGACTCCCTGATAATTTGCCAACTGGTGATGTAGACCCCTTTTATGAATGGTCAAAAGATACATCAGCTTAACAGAAGCTGGAAAATGGCTGTGGACAATCTCATAGTTAAGCAGGTCTAGAATTGGCGACAGTGCAAAGTCAGATAGCGCCTTTAACCACCACTTCTCCCACCCATCAGGCCCTGGTGCAGGTCTTGGCTTGCCTTTATGAAGCAAAATATGGAGGCACTCGAGGGACATGGGACATGGCCACTGAAATGGGTTAGCCATCACATGCTGATGAATAGCAAGAATGGATGGGGTCACCATCCAAGGCTTCTGGGAAGGGGAGCAGCCAATGTGAGAGTAGAGACAGAGGAAGTACTGCCAGGAAATGTCAGCGATATGAGATGGATCTGTGAACAAAGCAGATTTGCCATCAAGGGCAGACAAAGCACAGGGTGGTCCTGTCTTAGGTGGCATCTCATCATGGAAAAGGGTTTTTGCAGAGGCTCCATGAGCCACCAAAGAGGCAAGTGCCCCTGCCCTGGAAGACATCCTCCTCCATAGTTCCCCACATTCAGCACAATACTGTAGTTTACCAAGGGAGCGCTGGGTACACTGGAGGAATACTGTAAAGGGTGCAACATCAAGTAGTGGTGCACAAGAGTATAAGGAAGATTGATGGTATGAATTAAAGAATGCCCAAACCCAGGGATTGCTGGACTGACAGGAGGAGAGATACCCCCATTTACACACAGAGATCAAGTGCCCTACACACTGCAACTGCAAGAGGAGCATATGAATCCTGTCATTAGTGACACATTGCTCCCCTACATGTGGTGATGGGCCAGAAAACAGCTGAAACGAGGCTGTAGCAGCTTTCTCCAACACATCAGTCATAGCATGGTACCTACACTCAAACTCCTCATCACCTGAGATAGGACCAACAGGGTGGTGAATGTCACAGAGAAGAGAGTCGACATGTTGAGAGAAGTCTGAGAGGTGATAGCATTCGGACTGGAAGGGACACCAAAAATGGGTGGACACTTGAGGAAAAGAAGAGGAAGGGGTAGGTGGAGTGTTGATGGTAGGTGGGAGTGGAGGTGTGGGATCATAAAGAATGTGGAGATGAAGGAGTATAGGGTGGTGATCAGTCACAGGAATGAATCCATCCAGCATGGTGAGATCAGCAGAACTGATGCAGTGAGATGAATGGACTGCCCTATCGATAATAGAGTGACCGTGACTGTTACAAAAGGTAAAATGAGTGTGGGCATCATTATCCCCCTGTGCAGACCACACATCAATACCATTGGTGTGGGAAAGAAAGGTATGAAAGGTGGAGGAAGTAGAGGACGAGAGGCCAGGGGACAACACTTCAGAAGAATAGAGAGATGTGTTAACATCTCCAATGAGGGACCAAGACTTGGGCATGGCACCACATACAGCAGTGAGTTGTTGCCAGAAAGCAGGTTGTATGCCAGGATCCCAAGGAGCATACACCCCAATGACACGATGAGGGACACCTCGTCCTGAGGGAGTTGGAAGGATGAGGTCAACAGCGACCACATGAGCCTGGAGGGCAGGATAAGCCTCGAGAGATACCTGTTGAGAATAGACAGTAGAAGAGGCACCCAGAACAACTCCCCACTTTCCTCCATGAGAGGGAATTGAAAGTCTGGGGTTCTCAAATGCATGATAAGATGAGGTACAAACCTGGGAGGCCATAGGGCAGGGAGACTTAGTTTCATTAATCACCCAAACAGTAGGGTTGAAGCACGAAACCATAGTAGAAATGGTCTGACATTTAAATGGATCTCCAAGACCATTTGAGTTGAGGGACAGAGCACTGAAGGAAACAGACAATGCCATACTTATGTGGATCAAGAAAAACACAACCAACCCAAGTAAGAGAGCACAGGAAGGCCTATATATGAGTTGACAGGCAGACTGCAAGTAGAGGAACAATAGCAGAAGCCCACTAAGAATAAGCACAGACCATGAAACAGAGAAACCGAGGAGGAAATCATGGAGAAAATTAGATGAGACTCGAAGTAAGGGAGCAGCAGATATAAGCATTGAAATGCAAACACCATCCTCCCAAAAGGGAAGGAGGTGCAGGTGAGGATGCGCTCGAGACTCCTTACTGATTTTCTTTGTCAAAGAAAGGTAAGGAGCATGGGAAGAAGACCACACCTGAATCATATCATCAGAAGCACATTGCTTACCCTCATGGATGGCAGACTGAGAACCACAACTGGGGTCAGCCATGGGTGTCCAGCGAGAGTCAGCTACTGACTGCAGATGTGGCCTTGGCAACCCACATGACTCTCCCATATCATCAGGGGAACAAGACCTGATGCATGAGGGGTGCAGAGAGGAAGTCGAGGGGGAGGGTGCCCTGGAAGGTGATGTGACAGAAACCAGAACATGAGGAGATGGTGTCACAGGAAGTATCAGGTGGTCATGGGTGCTGAGAGAGAGGCACATAGCCTGTATCTGTGCACAGAGTTGTTCAATTTCAGCAGAAACAGTGGAATGACAATCATCAACGTTCTTCAGGGTAGCTTGCAAATGCTGATGTGTAGTAGGGTCAGGGGAGGCTGCAAGCTGATCCTGGTAATGTTCGCACTGAGTAGTCAAACGGTCTTGTTCATTCATGAGCAAAAGGAGGTTCATCCGGTAGTCACCCAATAAGTACTGAGCCAGCATCATACCCAACAAGGTCTGATTGTTCTGTTCAAGACACTGTTCCACTTGCAAGATACAGTCGAACATAGTGTTGAGTGTTGATGTAAAGTGACCAAATTCAGATCTGAAATAATCCAGCTGAGGTTGAACAATGTTTTCTGGGGTGGAGTAGGGTGCAGAGCAGGAAACCAGGTTGAGTGGGGCTCCTTGAGTGTTAAAGGAGAACAGAAGAGTTGGCTTGCCAACAGAAGACCCCATAGAGAAACCACTGCACAGGAAGACCATTCTGGTTATCATGGAGAAAGGCTTGCATGGAAGGCCAGTCCTTAAACACAATGCAGTAGACATCATCTTCCAGCTCGACCTGACTACCAACAATGACATCGTGTCTGTATCATTGACAAAGGTGAGTGTTGAGGCTAGACTCCACATTTCCAAGGCCAGCCACTCCACCAATGGCCACCTCCCCACCATAAAGAGGAATGACGAAGTGAGGGCAACCAGGGTGTAGAGTGCACCCTCATATGAATGGGGGTTCCCTCATAATGTGATCAACATCACTGCCATTGAAGAGATCAAAGCTGATGCATGTTTGGGAGGTAGATGGAGGATGGGTGGTTCATTCCACCATGATAGACATATGCTGTGCCTGGAACCATTCACAGAGGGGGTCCAGCATGGACTGAGCCTTGTTATCACTAGGAAATGCAAAGAACACCTGGCAGGTACAGTCAGGCCCATTACACAGCCTTCAAGTTGCCTGCAAATCGAGGAGGGTGTTAAGTAACAGATGAAGGTCCTCCAGCAAGTCTGGATGAGGGCTGGCAAGGGATGAGGAAAGGGAAATGAAAGCATAATCTAGGGCTGATGTGGCATCTCCCCTTTGAACATTAAGTGGAGGAAAGGAATGTCAATTACAAAGGTCATTGAGGACCCAAACCAGATGGTCATGGGCTGAATCAGGATTCTGATGGTCTAGGCCAAATACAGTCAGCTCAAACTCAACCATCCCCATTGGACTACTTTCTTCTTCTGCTAGAGAAGGAGAAAACCTATCACAGTTTCCATAGCTAATTGTTGGATGAGTGGGTGGAGGTGGTGGATGATATGACAAAGGTTGAGCCAGAATAGGGGTAGGATGTGAGGTGGCCATTGATGCTTATACCAATATTAGTTTTCTCTTAAGGTTGATACCATAGTTCCAAATCTCGTTAAAACTATAAGATACTTTCAGATTAAAAGCTCAGTTTAGTTTAGTTTAATTTGCTGTTCATAAAGGTGAAGGTGAAGGTGAAGGTGAAGGTATGTGTTCTGCTTTTTTGATTACATCAGCATACTGGCAGGTGGAGTGGCTGTGCAAAAAAAGCAAAGACTCTTGAAAATTTTAGTATTTCAGTAATATCTCAGTCAAAAATACAGATCTTGCTGATATAAGCACAGTCCCATGATGCTCTCGACCTGGGCTACAACTTTGGTTTCAGTGTGGCTGTGCAAAAAAATACAAAGACTCGTGAAAATTTTAGTATTTTGTTAATATCTCATTCAAAAATAAAGATCTTGCTTAAGTAAGCATACTCCCGTGATCCCCGCAATGCAGGCTACAATTTTGGTTTTTGGTGTGGCTGTGCTATATTACATAATACCTAATTTTTGAACTCCAACAGAGGCTGGCTGCGAGAATTTTGTTAGGGGCCATTTGCCTAATTGGGACACTGGTAGTTGCTGAGATTCATGTAATTTCATCACTGGTAATTACAGGGCTCATTTTGCCAAAATCAACTGACATGGCTCCTCAGATGGTTCTCCATCCTGTTTATTTTGTTTTCCAGCTCTTGGTGAGTGACACTAGAGTCTCATACTATTATTCTCAACTCATTTATGTCCTGCAAAGTTTGCAGTCGACTAGTTTCATTGGACTGTATTTGGTCAGCCATCACATGAAGTGTGTATTGATGTCTATTGATGTTCAGCCCATGGCCCTCCATTTGAGCTCAGTCACACTTGTCCCATCCTCGATTAAATTCTTGGAAGGCGAGTTGCTCTGGGTACCACAGAGCTACATTCAATGACATGTTTCTGTTGATAGTGGCTTCCACTATATGTTCAATATGTCTCTGGCATTCAGGACATTGCTGATTTTCATGTATGGCTCCATAGATGTATGACCATACCCATCAGTCCTGAGCAGGGTCTGCCCCTACACTTTGAGACCTATCATCTCAGTTGGCATCAAGGTCCATAGGATCATCAGTGACTCTTAGAGATGTGTTTCGTATGCTCTCTTCATTGTCAGTGGATTTGACCTGATGTGCTATCCTCCCATCTTCCTTGATCCATACCTCCCCCCATGGTGTGCTTGTTATCACAGTGTTGGGGTATATCCTGACACTGGAGCTTATAGCTCCTTGTAGCTGGACCATGCTTATGGTGTTGTCTACCAGTCCAGCCAAGCTGGTGCAGTCCCTGTGCATGTGTCGAATTTCTTCTCAAGCTATGATTAGATTTTTGAGGATTTCCTTGCAGTATTCCTCTCTGCATCGAAGATGGTATGCCATCATTTGTAGTGCAGAGTGTGTCCTCCATGTGCCTTCTGGAGGAGTATCCTCTTCAGAATGTCTTCTGTCAACCATTCCTCTGTCATATTCTGGATGAGCAAAGTTGTCAGGGCACTCTAATGCTCTCACAAGCGAATCATCATTGCTGAGTAGCCCTTCTGCTACATGGTAGACTCAGTGTCAACATTTGTCACACCTTCCCTCATGGACTGCACCATATAGATGGGACCATTCCCATCACTCGAGATTGGCTTCTGCCATTGTCTCATAGTCCTCATCTTTGCTGATGTTGTCAGTTTCAGGAGAACTATGTTCTTCAGATGCTACAAGGGTTCCCTCTGAGGATTCATCCTCTTTGATACATATCATGGAACATGATATTATTTCTTTGCCATCAGGCAACTCATCTTCATGATGTATTATGCCTAAGTACATGACAGGTTCATTGTCATCATCTAATTTGGAATAGTTTTCATAATTGTGGATGACATCCTCATCTTCGAGGCTCTCTGCCTCATTGGGATCATTTCCCACATTATTCTCCTCATTGTCATTGTTCTCAATGACTACAATTTTGTTGGCTTCGACATGTTCCTGCTCTTCAGGGATACCAGCATTTCCCTCGTCCTCCTGGACATTGACTGCATATAGTCATGGCCTTGATGCAGCCTTATCTTTTCCTTTTGAGGGTGAGGACAGTCTGGGGCCATATGGCCCTCCTCAGAGCAGTTGTAGCATGTTATTCCAGGCATGAATTTTTGGGGTTGATTCCCCTTTGCTTGCAAGTTTCCTCACTCTTGCTGTCAGGGTTTATTGCCCCTATTATTATGGTGGTATGGTCCACCTTGCCTTTCATGGCCAGTGCTCTTTCCTGGGGAATCAGTCTTTTGACAATAAAGCATATTCCTCTTCTTGAAATACTTGAAACTATTGTTCATAGTTGAGCCCATGTGCTCTTATTTCCATGTGGGTGTGAACCACTTTGTCCCTGGGAGGTCTTTCCTCCAGAGCTGGTAGAGCTGGTGTGGCTCACCCTCATATGCTGGTTTATTGCTTTCTGTGCTGTTTCCATGTGCCATACTTCTTCAAGTATTTCTTCAATTGTGGAGTGCTCTGTGGATATTCCACAAGCCTCATAGATTGCTTTTATTATTGAATGTGGTAATCCCCACAAAAACTTCCTTCTGAACAAGTAATCATTGGGAGGTTGCACCATTTGGTGTGCATGACATTTTAGGTTGTTATAGAATGCTAGAGTGCCTTTGTTGTGTGCATACCTTGTTTGGTCATACTTATCAGTGGTGTTTTGCACCAACACTTCATGGACAAATCTCTTGAATAATCCACATATAAGGTCTTCAAAGGACCATTGTTGTACTTGTCAGTTAAGTGATTTGACCTCTTGGTCATACCATTGGGAGGCTAGTCCCTCCAAGAATAATCCAGTGTACAGTACATGGTCTTCATTGCGATCTGGTCCTGTAATCTTAAATGTATGGAAGTACTTCAACATCTGGCCTAGCCAGTCATCGAATTTTTCCAGGTCATCCTGGCCTCTGTACTTTCCGGGTTTTGGTGGGCTCATAGCTTTCACCTTTGGCCCAACTTGGCCCATTGGTATACAGACTTGTTCCCAGATGCGCTGAGCATATCTGTCCTGCATAAATTCCATATATCTTGTATTTCCTGGGGTATATCCCCTTAGATAGTTAGGTCAAGTACCCTGTATTACAGGGTGACCACTGACTTGGGGAACATTCCCACCAATGATATCTGCATCATCATCTTCATCATTGTCAGGGTCGTCACCTCCAGGAGGTCCACCCCCAGGAGGACCACCTCCAGGGAATCCTCCACTGGGGGGTCCACCTCCATAGTATCCTCAAGGGTCATCCCCTTGATCATTATCATTGGGAGGATTCCCTCCATTTGGGCTTCAGCTGGGAGGTCTGTTACCATCTCCCTGCCTTCCATTTCCTTCAGAAGGGTGTCCTCCTTCCCTTGCATTTCATTTGCTGCTGCTATGGCATGGTCTCTTGCCATTTGATGGAGGATGGCAGTCCCTCTTCAGGTGCCAAATATCTGTCTGATTATATCTGAATTGCACCTTGAGAAGTATGCCAGGCGATTTGGCATGTCTGGGGCAAATCACCTTCTGAAGTAGTCTGCCCTTCCTGGTGTGTTAGAGCTTCTATTTGGAGGGTTTCCCCTCCTGGCAGACTCTTCTGGCCACAACTGAGGGGTGAGATCCTCCCTTTTCACCCATATTTCAGTGTTCAGGCTACCAGCTCTGCTGGTATGATTGCCACTATTCCTCCTTGCCAGCATATGCCTAATATGTGCTATTGCCTCGGTGTGGTGCCTACCAGGGTTTACCCTGTGGTTGTGAAACTCCTTGGGGCCATATCCATAATCCAGCCACTGTCATTCAACATTTAGGAGGAATTCATTCATGATCTTGAGCACCATGTGTGGGTCAATTAGGGGGTCTCCCTCATTCATCCCTCTCATGGAAGGCTCATTGCCTTTGTTATAGATGACTAGAGGAGGGGACTCATTCCCTCATGAGGGTGCAGGGTCTGGTGATAACCATGAGATATTGTTCTCTGTCTGTTGAGGAGTTAAAGGACTCAATGAGTTGTCCTTTCTCTTGGCCATGTCCCTTGTACCCTGGTCAGTACTACTCCCCAATGTCATTGACAGCCTTAACCCTCCTGGCATTGGCACTGCAGCTCCTGGCTGGTTTGCACTCATGTCCTCTTGCATGTTGTCAGGTTGAAGGGCTTTTCCCTTCTTCTTGTTCTTTTTATTATCTTTTTGGACCTCAGGGGGTCCTTCTGGGATGTGACGATTATTTTTGTCAGGTGGGGGATCACCTCCACCATCCAGAGTCTTCATCATTCCCAACTTTACAGTGCATGCATATGCATGAGTAGCTGTGTGACTCATATCATGAATACTCAATTATGAGTTCAAAAAATTGTAAGGGTTGGGTAGCTTTCATCTTAAGATCATGCTTGCAAACTGTACTGTGTGGTATTCGCAAAGATATGATATGTAAAGACAAAAGATTGTCCTAAGTAAAATTTCTGAAACATCATACAGTGACTCAAAAAACTGTCTGGATGTTTGCCACTTTTTCAAAGATTGGCCTGTAACTCTGTCCATACTTATCTATAAATCATGAAAAAATAGGGGTAGATATCCATTGGTCAGGTGATCATGGATGCCAAATATGGTTATGATCATGTGACCCAATCTGTTACAATTAAATCCACAATGGCAAGTACTCATCCAGACAGTTTTTTTGCAGGGTATCCAAATGACAATGGGTATAATATATCTAGTACTTTGTGTATCCACCCTTAGCCTTAAGCACTGCTGCAACCCTTCTAGGCATACTGTTGATCAAATTAAGGCACACATCCCTGGGAATTTCCTTCCATTCCTGTTCAATCCTCTTCCACAACTCCTCTATGCCCTTGGGGGGTACTGGGTAGGTTCCCAGCCTTTTCTTCAGGTGATTCCAAAGGTGTTCAATGGGATTGAGATCTGGTGACTGTGCAGGCCAGTCTAGAAGCTCAACACCATGATCACTGAACCATTTTTTGGCCAATTTTGATGTATGCTTGGGATCTCCATCTTATTGAAAGATGAAGTTATTGGAATCCATCCCATGTTGCTCCACAGATTGGAACAGATGGTCCCCCATAATTTTGGTATAGAGTGCTGCATCCATCCTCCCATTAATCCTGCACATTTGACCCACTCCATGCACTGTCATGCAGCCCCAAATCATCAAACTCCCCCCACCAAACTTGACAGTACCTTGAACATGTTGGTTTGTAAGAGGAGCCCCTGGCTTTTTCCACACCCAAAGCCTCCCATCTGACCCCAGACGATTGATTTTGGTCTCATCAGACCAAACAACCCTTGCCCAGTCTTCTTCAGTCCAGTGTTGGTACTTCTGTGCAAATGCATAGCACTGTCGCACATGCCGAGGCTGAAGTTGAGGCTTTTTTGCTTTCACAACAGCCTTCAGGTTCTCCTTCTTGAGGTGATTCCTGATGGTCTGGGTACTGACATCAAGCCCACCAAGTTTCTTGACTTGGGTGGCAGTATCTGCTTGCCCAGAGGTGATTAGGCGAGCAAGATGATGACAATCATGGTTGGTAAGTTTAGAGGGACGACCACCAGCATTGATGGGAAGGGGTGAGATGGCCTTAGAACGAAGTTCTGAGACAGTAGAATGACCAATGTGGAGTTTGGTAGCAATTTGACGACAAGATTGGCCATCTTGAAGCATAGACAGCGCAGCTAGCTGAGTCTCAGGGGAGATGGGCTTCATGGGGGATAGGGAGCATAATGTCCAGAGGTTGCACCTGATTTATGTATATTCATAACAGAGTTATATTAATTTGTTGAAATTCAGCACAGCCACACCATAATTCAACACAGCCACAGCCATCTCCACACTTCCAACCACCTGCAAAAAAACTGTCCAGATGAGTACTTGCCATTGTGGATTTAATTGTAACAGATTGGGTCACATGATCATAACCATATCTGGCATCCATGATCACCTGACCAATGGCTATCTACCCCTATTTTTTCATGATTTATAGATAAGTATGGACAGAGTTACAGGCCAATCTTTGAAAAAGTGGCAAACATCCAGACAGTTTTTTGAGTCACTGTATATACAATGACACTGCAAGCATTTCACAATTTTTCATGCCAAAATATCTTGAAAAAATTGAAAAAAGAGATACTCTTTTATTTGGGTTGTGTTCACA
>JANFAE010000584.1:0-57522 GCA_024613145.1 Pisolithus marmoratus | reverse complement strand
CACGTATGTTGGTTTGAGGAGTAACTTCCTGGGAACGTCTACAACAAGTTTAAGAGAATCAAATGGTCCAGTACAGACTTACTGCGGTTGCGCGACCTTCGTGACCTCTTGTAAAAGGTTCTGTGGAGCTGTTCCTATCAATTTGCGTGTCAAGTTCTGTAATGTACTGCTAAGGGGTTTCGCCCCCTGTATGGCCCGGTCGGTAGATGCGTCGGGCTCTTTCAAGACTTGTTGGGATGGTTGTGGTTCCCGCGGGTTTGGAAGAGCTGGAGAACCTGGACCATTTTCCCGTTTCCCCGGAATCTCCGGACGTTGTACGGGGGGTCGTATACGAACAGATGCAGTATCGGAATGTGGAGTAGGTGTTTCGACGAAGCGTGAATCAGAACTAAGATAACGATTCTTAGCTTCCTCCGCCAGTTGTTTGTCATGTTGTTGCTTGAGAATCTTGTCGACTGCATGATCCGTCAGAAAGAGACGACCTCACTAACGGTACAGACATGCCATTGTAACCTCGTCGCCTGAGTGCCTTCAAGTCGGTTGACAAAATGGTCATAAAGAGCAATGCATCGTTGACCTTCACTGTCTCGAACAACAGCCGACACAGTGATGTTGCTACCCTGCGTGACAAGCTTAGGAGGTGCCACGGAATAGCAGGCCAGGCGACTCACTCATACATGTCCACCTGTCCACTGGAAGAAAGCCATAGCTCTATGGCTCCTTGCCCGATCCGCTTCGCAGCAGCTGACGCATCCTGCGTACGCAGTGAGCGAAGGTTATCGGAGTCGAGAGTTTTAACAATTGTCAATTTCCCGAATACCCTAACCTTAAAATTGTCTGGTTTAGAGAGCCACGAAAAAGAGACCTTTGTACGAGCATGTGTATGCTCATGGAGAAATAAGGGGAGTCTTTCCAACACAAGTGCACGTGTTTCTGCAGCGGTCTTTTGTTGGGTATTTCGCGGCTAACTTTGTACTCTTCCCGAACAACATCACTCAAAGACCTGCATCCCAGCCAAGTATAAAAATCTATAATTGTGAGTCAACCGCAGCTACACATTGCATGCAGCGACTCACCCTCTAACAAGTCTTCCTGAGGTGCGGCAAAGATCGAATCTCCGAACAGTTGGTAGGCATTGGTATCGTCAGCAATCACAATATCGCGTGCTTTAAGCAAGTTGTGCTGAAACTCCCATCCATCTTCATCTGGCTCTTGTGTACTGTTCGCAGTGGTCTTGGTAGGTTTCTGACGACGAATACCAAGTAGATCGGAGAGGTCCTCATTTTGTTGACAATCGCCGTAGGTAACAGACGCCGATTCACAGCAAGATTGCGCAGTTCTGTAAGGAAGCTATAAAAGATTAGAATGACATCATGTATAATAGGACAACAGTCGCACTTTTCGAAGCCTCCCGCCATGTCATAGAACCTTCGAGGATCAGCCAGCAGGATCTCAGCAACTTCTTCAACAGATGGCTCATTCTTTGAGCCACATGCACTAAGAAATCGGTTCGCGTTGACTCCAAAGTCGACGAAGATAAACAGCTTTGAATGAAACTCTCCCCCAGTTTTCTTGCCCAAATAACATTGACTGGGAGCTAACCATCGTACTGGCTGCGAGCCTGATCCTTTGCTCGGTACAATTGGTATCTTCGACAATGTGTTAAGTTGAGCAGGGTGAAAACCTACGCAAGTATCAGCTGATGTAAACATCCAGCAGTCTGGAAAGGTACTTGTGATGTGTTCAGACAGTATTTCAAACCATTGTCGAGCCATGACTTCGGTCTGAGGAGGTGTCTTCTCCAATAATGAAAGGAGCCTAGATGGGTGGATGTTCTTGTACGCCAAGCTTACTGGCAACATCTTTCCGGTTGTCAGTTTGCACAACAGAGAGCCCCAGAAGTTTCCACTGAGGGTTCCCAAAGACCTTACAAGAGTCAGCACTGTAATACGACGTTCGCAAGGAGCGTACCTCTCGGATGGTGTCTAGATGAAAGCCATCTTCATTTTCCGCAGGTACAAATGGGAGTCCGCGAAGTCATCGGGCTTGTAGTCAGGGTATTTCACCGGAATATTGTCACACAAGTACTTGAACGCTACGGTCCTGATACTTGTATCCGCAGAGGTACAAAGCTGGATGATGGTACGTAAAGGCGGAATGCGCAGTAGACCGAGACGAAACAAAAGCTTGGCTGAGGAAAAAAATAATTAGACGTGCATATGATACATCGAAGCCAACAAATTTCGCTTGCCTTCTTCAGAAGTGCCCTTCCACTTGGGTTTCTCACCCCAGTCTAGAACAGGCAACTTCAGCTGACGAAAAATGTCAACCGGTTCATATAGTTCGCAAGCCCGGCGCCTAGTCCTCTTCGTGCCCGCATCGATATCCCCTCCTTCTTCGGTGAAGGCACTTGTCGCTGATAATCTAGATATTTCCTCAGCGGATAAATCATCCTTAACGGAGACAAGATATCCTATGAGGTCCGGTATGGTCCAATCTCCAGTCTTGATCATCCTAACAAAGATATCAGATTACGTCCAGTCCTCTATTATACCTCGATTTACCGGTCAAATACCAGTTGAAGGTCAACATGTTTTCGCACACCGATAAAGAGTAACATCTTTTCCATCGACCCCTTAATGGGAATTCCGGAAATGTTGATTACTGGGAGGTCACTAAAGATCTTCACTGTCGGAAAGTATGACCGATCTGGAGTCTGTAAGCCACGCGTAGTCGGTACACATTCCTTGCCAGAGAAGAGCGCCTTCACGGAATTATGCCCTTCATTCGACAAGGAGCCAGGTACGGGAGAGGATGGACAAAACGCGTTCTGACCACTCAACTGACTTCGTAAAGTCATAAGCAGGGTTATCCGCCATTGTGTCCGGTTTGGCAACATATTGTAACCAATCGATCACCGTCAGTTCCTTCCAACCGAAGGAGACGAGCTGTGTCGATGTGAAGTCTCGAGTAACACTGAGCGGAGCGAGTGACCTTGGAAGTGGACCGTCCAAGGGATGTGCGTGCCCACACCTCGGGGATTGATGAAGTATTGCACTGCAGATAGAGGAAGTACTTTGCCATCGCCAGTACTGGGGCATAAAACAGCTGCGTTAAGCAGTTCCACACGTATTCTGTCCATATCGACGGCAGAATTACTGGATGGCAAATTAGTCCACCATTTGAGACATGCGACTAGTTCTTGTTCGTCTAAGGGGTGCTGGCGTAGTTCTGATAAAACATCGTGGAAGGTAATGGGTGAAATCATTCCCTGATTCTGTAGGGCTTTAACTGTTAGAGCTCCTTCGCGCGCCACAATCTCGGGGAGAACTGGAAGGTATTTCAGGAATTGGGAGAAAGTGGGATCAGGTTCCTTGATATCAATGGCGCTGCGAACACCACCAGATGAAAGTAACTTCAAAGTGTCAGTAGAGCAACCATAGAATGCTACCTCAAGTAGGTGAGAAACCTCGGACGACGGTGTCGACGCACGAAAAGTGAAGAACTTGAGAACGTGGACGAAGCGTTGGCGAAGCCAATCTTCTAGTTCAAGTTCCGGGCGAAAATCGGCGTTACCTCTTGATTTTGCCGCTTCTTCCCAAAGATGGTTGATAGTAGCGAGCTCTAGATCGTACGCTACACGGGATAAGAAACCTCCGACATAAAGCTCTCTATTCCAGACTTGTCCAGTGGTGAGTTCGAGTCGCATTTGACACATATCTACATACCAGCAACGTTTTTGTCACTGAAGACAGGTGTCAGTGCGAATAAATTGCAGCCGCTACAAACTCACACACACCAAATCTATGGACTCGCGCTCAACCGTGGGTATGAAGCGCGATGCCATATGTCCTCCTATACCCGTCGTCTGCGCTGTAGCGTGGCCCTGCGCAACGCACTCGGTGAGCGCGCGCAAAGTTAATGGGAAACTCATACGATAAACAACCGAGCTTGGCCTGCCCTGAGTAAGTAAGTACCTTCGTCTTAAAGTAAACTCAGGAGGACGGACCCATCCAAATCCGCTCGAAGACCTTGGAAAACGCCACCCGCACATTCTGGTTGATCCTTCTCAGCGGCGATGCTCATATCATACTCGTCCTTCCCAGTCTTACATTTTTCTACATCAGACTTAAGCCAGAGAGTCCAGCGATCACGTACGTAAATGAGGCTGTACCTGAGCTGCTGCGGTGGATTCTTCTTCATTGAACGCAGCAACTCTGCAGAGAGTTTTTTGTCAACTTTAACGTTGACATCAGCAGTGAACACCGTGAGTGTCACACTCGTCTGGTGAAGCTCTGTCATGGCTCTGGGAGGCAGCTGCGGTACCGGCGGGGATACCGGTCGTCGAGAGGTGGATGAAGTCGTGAAAGACGAGAGGAGCGATGAGAAAAACCCGCCCTGTGGCTTACGCGGCTCAGATGCTTGTAGCACTGGCCGTCTCTCAGCAGTCATAGTATATACGGCTCGCATGACCTCAGCTTCTATTCTGATCTCTACAGCATCGTCAGTTCCACACAGCGATCGGAAGCAAGCCAACATACGGTGGGATTGAATATTCTGGATATGCATGATATTGAGGCTACTGGACTTCTTTAATCCTTTAGGAATGTCGAGCTTTCGTGGCAAGCCAGTGGACTTTGTCAAATGTCCAATACGAAAGTGGTCGAAGTAAACGCTAACATCGTTCAGGTGAACCATGAAGGTGATCGAGGATGCCAGGAATCGCATCAAGTCGAAGGCTGGTGGGATCGGACCTGGTTCTCGCAATGTCATTTCGAACGTCGTCCACTGGTCAGAATTTCCTTTTGATGGCAGGTCACCTCGACGGACGTGTAACTAGTCTTTCAATAAGTAACTGCTCGGTTCGAACAACGCCCGACCACACCTGATCTTTGTTGTCTTTCCAGTAAAATTGCATCCCATGGCCTGAAAATATCCCCTTGACATCCACATTCAAGAAGAGTAAAAATTACCTCCAGATGAGACAAACGGATTCTCAGTTACTGAGAACAACTGTAAAAGCCTGTTGGTTTGACTTGAGAACCGACGGCACGAGGGAAAAGCTTAATGCAACAAACCGACACCAAATGCTCCATTTTCTCTTCGTCAGGATTCCCCTCAGCTTCATGACATAAACGTGAGATCAAAGGATAGTAAGTCATTGGGCTCACGCACCAATCTTCCGCAGCCTGGACCAATCTTCGTCTCTAAAAGTTATGCCATTATTTCTAAACGTCCATTGTACGGCCTGAATGAAAATGTAACTCCGTCAAACTAGAGAACTAGCGCGTTCGACATAACGCTCGTACAGGTGCGGTCTTCAAGTCAGGCAAGGCCTGCGGCTCATCACTCTCATTTCTATCCTTGCGAACGTACTGCTCAGTCTCAAAACGAATCTCAACAGCGGATGATCGAGCATCGTCAGAGTTCTGGAGGAGTTCCCGGAATACTATTGTGCAGTATTATAACCACGTGAACTTATGAGCACATACATGGACAGGAATCTCACCAGTAAACTCGCCGGAGTACCGCGCAAGCACCTTGTCTATCAACGCACGCTGATTTACTTCAACTGATTCGTCATGACCAGTATTCCACTGCAGTTGTCGTGGATGAGCGACGCGTGTGCAAGCTGCAGACTTCGAGACGACATACCAGTGCTTCCCGGTCGTGAGACATGATATGGCCAAACAGAATCTGGTTGGATCAGTGACACGAACTGGCCGCCCGCCTGTTACGCTGAGCAGGTTGGGTTTCGCGGCAGTTAGGACCCAAATGCCCTGAGCCTCATGAGGCCATTGGATTGACTGCTTACATAAGCACATTGCAGTCTCTGACAAAGCAATATTTGCTGTTATGCTCATCCTTAATCAATGCTAGTGACAACAGTTAATTGAGCCCAAACGTCTAAGATAAACCAATGCAATCCTAATGATGGATAACTCAAAAAAGGTCTACCATTAAACAGAAACGGCCATGCACTCGAAGCAGGTATAAAGGCTTAGACAGACGGCAGTGAAAGTTGCGGGAATCAGCGTATGACGAAAATGTGCGGTGATGCGTATGAGTGTGTGTTCCGTGAGTTGCAAAGATAGTATCCAATGTAAGTTCAATATCATGCGAAAAGTGCCGTGACAGAAAGCCGAGGGGTTGACCATAATGGAGCAAGGGTGAACAAAAACGGGCTAAGGGCTAACGGAAGGAAGAGGCATAATGAATAGGCGGAATGCATAGGGTGATCCGTTTCGTAAGCCGGATGATTGAACATATATGACGTTCGCAAATGATATGTTGGCATCGCCGTTCAGTCATCACAAGCATCGGATATCACCGATTTGTAGACAGTGCGACTGCAAACCATCCGAAGATAGTCATCAAAAAACGAACCACCCATGCCGAATCAGCACTAAACCCAAGTCCTGGATGCAGTTGGAGGGCGAGGGCAATATCAAATTCGGGCACTGCCGAACGGTAGGCGCGTCGGCGACCATGCACGAGAGGCAGAATTGCCTCGTCATGAGCAGTCCGGGACGGAACCAAGCCAAGTGGAGGAGATGCACTGGCACGAACTGACCACAACGGCCGGGAAAGCATGGTGGAGGATACTTCCTTTGTCACGAGATTGTCTGGGTCACAGGGTAAAGCTTGAACAGATGGAAAAGTAGGTGGAGGCTGCGACTTTTCCGTGGCGTGATCTGTGGGAGCTCCGGTGACGTCCGGGGGAAGATCGCAAATGGGGTGAATCGGAGTCATGTCCAAGGCGTCTTGATACTTTTCAATGTCATCCCCATCCGAATCAATGTCTGACGTAGTATCGGCATATTTGGCAATCCCCTCATCGCACAAACCGCTCTTTCCCACCAGATGACAGGAATTTAGCTGCGTATGATCTTGTGTGACTTTAGCCTCTGGTTGTGGAATAGGCGCACTTGACTTTTCGAGGTGCGGTAACAGTTCCCATGTTTTCCTCGAGGCGAGCATGTGGGAAACAAGAAACTTTGTGATATACAGGGCCAGCATGATACAAGACAAGGCCAAGAATGCAGCTACGCAGGACAGCGCCAGCACCAGCAACGAGAAGGACGGCTGACGCTGGTCGCTGTCGAATATTGCGGAACGACTGACATTAGCGGAAGGGTTGATCTGCGAGCGGACTATGTCGCTCAACTCCTCGTTATTTGCGTGCAATATCAAGTTCAAGGATTTGCTCGTCTAAAGCCGTATACAGGCTGCCGTGGGATCCACCCTGCGTGCCCTCGAGGGTGGACGGGCCCTTAAAGGACACCAATGGTTCCCCAGTCGAGGGGATTACCTGTAAAAGGTACTCCTCCTGTTCTCCATCATCCGGAGCCACAGACGACACGCTAGCCGCATCATTCCTGCATGCATCTTTGCTAATTATGTCAAAGCGGAATGAAAACCAGTCATCATGATGAAAGACATGAGGAATGTAAGTGGGAGAAAAGCACCAACCCTGCACCGATCTGGAAGGTACTCTGGGCAGCCTCGGGCTCAGGGAAAGACTGAACGTTTCTGGAGGATGACGGGTGTCATGAAAATGATGTGGCCGACCGTACTCGTTACTTACAATTCGGTGCCAGGCAATATTGGGCGACCAACGACGAGCACAAACAAGGAGATGGAGACAAGCAGACTCATCGACAATTCTAGATTGTTTTCCGACTGCACTCGACAAGTGGGATGGAGGGAATTCAATGCCTCGCGCTGAACACGCCACGGGGAGGTCATAGTCACGTGATGCATACCACCTGTCTGCGATCAGATTTCAGCCGCCCCGCCATTGCATTTGCAATTCGACCCTGTCCAAGTGAAGGCCAACTACTACTGTTCACGTTCAGTCACAACAACCTCCGTGCATGGGTCCTCGCCACGCGTCACACCAGCCACGAACATCCTTCCACCCTCCCAATGACCCAGCAACCTACCGCGATGTACTCCTTTTCGAGGAGAGACTAAAGACCAACGCTGCCTCTCTGCAGCGCAGAAAGTCCCGCTATCAGTGTGAGCGGTCTGTCGCAAGCTCTTATATCCATCGCTAATAGAACCGTAGTGTTCCTTGTTAACCTTATTGTTGCCATCGTGTTCCTCTTGTCCGAAGTCTTGCTGCAGACGGCGTTTCTAGACATACCGTATACCTATGTCCTCCGAAGCGCCTTCCCAGACGTCTACGGAAAAGATCAAGCCGTAAAACTCCACCCCTACATACCCTCTGGCCTCTTGTTTGTTGCTGTCACTGCCCTCTTTCTCTTCTTTGCAAGCGGGATGTACGCTGAGAAGATTGCTTACGCTAACCGGTACATATCGCTACCTTTATCAGTCCGTGATGTTACTGACCACAGGCGTTTCCGAAGCTACGTCCCCCATGCGAACAAAGCACTTCGCTCGTTTAATATGTATCTCAATGTCCGGAAGCCGCCATTGCGGTCCAAGATTTTGCTTAATCCCCTGGCATTTTTCTACCCCCGGCCGCAGACATCCCTCGAGAAGCCCCCTTCCAAAACGACAATATACGACCGGAGTACATCTGTTCCCATATCCCCGATTCCGCCTGCGAGCAACCCCCGTGGTGAACTAATCTTTTCATCGCGCGTGGAACGATCGTTTCGCGAATCATACGAACGATATCGTGCGGCTTTTGAGAGGAAGCGACAAGAAAGGGAGAGATCTGCCGCTATGAAAACATGGTGGGGTTGGCTATACTTCCAAATGCCCTGGAATAAGCAGACACCTGTGGAGGTTGTGATGCAGATCCGGAAAACTTCTTCGAATAGAGGGAGAGGAGTTGGAAACGCGATTTCAACGCCGTCGTCGTCTAGGCGGTCTAGCCGCAGTCGAAACGCCCCTTCTTCTGTACAAGCTACTGCTCATATTACTTGCAATTAATAAAAAGGCTCCGACAGTTGCGACCTCCTCCTCCCCTTGACGGTCGTACGTTATATTCCGTCGGCATCTTAGGACTCATACATAATATGTACTTCGCCGATATGTGTAGAACTCGAGACGTTCTCGCTTTGCGCTACGCCACAGATGTGTATCATGCATGTTGCAATCGCAGCGTTTACGTATGACGTGGATGTGAATTGAATACCTCCGGGCAAGAAGCCGAACTTAGGTTTTCGAATTTCATACGCACATTACTACCCCTTTTCACGGTTCCCCATTGTCTGAAGACCCGCAGATGTCATTTATGGTAGGCCTTGGTTACCACGTCGCAGCCTGCATGGGCTCGATGCGGGGTGTCGAAGAATTAACAAGTGATGGTCTTGAGATTGACTTAACTGATTACCTTCCAGTGAATGATTACATAATATATATATCTCGTTATCTTGACCTGGACTGTGGCACTCACCTGCAACGATCTGGGTAGATTATGCCTTTTAGTCACCATTCGCACTCTGGGCAATTTTGCAAGCATGCGAAAGGAACCCTGGAAGAGGTCGTACTGGAAGCCATCAAACAAGGCTTTCGAGTCTACGGACTCACTGAACACGTTCCCCGGTACAGTCTAGACCATTTGTACCCAGAAGAGGTTCCATCTTCTCTTCGAATGAGGGTGCTGAGACTGGCTCATACCCCCGGGTGTAGATAGAAGCAGGGCTGTCGCCTGTTAGCCTCATGAAACAATTTACGGACTTCCTGGACGAAGCTCATAAGCTCAAGTCAGCCTACGCTTCCCAAATCACCCTTCTGGTCGGCCTCGAAACCGAGCACATCACCGAACATGATCTAGATATGCTCTCCAGCATTCTTTCGGAACATTCTAACCGCATCGAATACATTGTCGGTTCAGTGCACCACGTTCACGGACTGCCCATCGATTTTGACCGCGCCACGTTCGATGACGCTTTACGCAGATTCGTACCCACAATCGATGCTGATACCCCCTGTGCTAGTCACACGGACCAGTTTCTCTCAGCTTATTTTGATGCGCAATACACGTTATTGAAACGTTTCCGACCGGAAATTATCGGACACTTGGACCTTTGTAGGCTTTACAACCCTGGCTTGCGTTTCTCGGAGTATCCGAACGCTTACAAAAGGTTAGAGCGAAATATTTCATTCGCTACTAGCTATGGTGCCCTGTTCGAGTTCAACGCGGCTGCGCTGCGGAAAGGGTGGGACACTTGCTATCCTGGGAGGGACGTCGTGGAGGTGCGTGCAGAAAATTACCCTAAATGTGTATCCTCATGTCTTTCATTAGTTAATTCATGCCTTGGGTGGGCGTTTTACCTTGTCGGATGACAGCCACGGACCTCAGGGTGTGGGTCAGAAATACCCGGAGATGCGAGATTATTTGCGTGGATTAAGGGTGTCTGAGCTTTGGTTTTTGAGCTGTCCCGCCGACGGCGACGTTGGCTACAACTTTGAAAGGGGTCTTACTGCTACACGCGTCAGCGGCGAGTGGTGGAACGACCGCTTCTGGAAATGCGAGTCGCAGACTGTTCAGCACTGATCACGATGTTGTGAGCGTAGCTCACGCCCTATATTTACTTCCTCGGGCTGGGACCTTCTGGCGCATTTTGGCACCTTTCACAAAAGAAATGCATTTCCAGAAAGCGTTGCCGTTTGTCCCCTAGACTCAAGTGTTCACCGCTTTCCACACTGACCCACTCGACGTCCACCCGCCGTAAACTGGCAGTCAACTCAGTCGATGTAATTGCTGCATGCTTGCGCCGTTAGTAATTTTTCGGTGATGCTCGGAGCCCGAATTTACAAGGGCACGATGAGTCTGCTGCCTCGTGAAGGGGTGCTGTGTGGACAAGAAACTTGCCCTTAATTATTTTGCACACCTGCTAACACTGTTATACTCAATAGTTATTGCTGCATAACGCTAGCTGATCTGGGCAGAAGTTCTAAACGTAAATAGGCGTTTTTCATCTTTCTCGCGGTGCAGAGCCTCAGCCGTGGCTCTCCCACGTTAACCACTGCCAGCCAACCTGTCGGTCAACTCGCTTCATACAGCAAGGCAAGTCAGAGAATTTATGAACACACGACCAATCTCGATATGTCATCGGTGCGACTGATCATGTGTCGCTATGCCAGACTCCGCGAATGTAGTCAGTTACCTGACTTGTGAGGTGAAAAAAAAAAGGGCCTGCGAGCCGGACATAAATCGATGTGGCCTGTCTTCTTCAATGTGATGCGCTCAAAATATTTGCATCGGCCAGCTGACGATGATCGATACAGATTGTTGACAAAAGCATTGTCCGATCGTTGATGGGGGGTTGGCTCATGGTCCACGTTAAACCATCCATCCCCCCCCCCTCTCTGCCACCACGCAATACGCTTCAAGGGTTTCGATGGTGGGGTATAAATATTCTACTTGACCTGCTGTCCGATCCCCAACACAGCAGCTAACCCCGCATCCATCAGCTCCTCTACTTCGCATTCCTTACTCCAGTCTCCACTCTCCACGGGTACCTCACTTGCACCGACAGTCCTACCCCACCACTCGTAATATCATAATGTGCCGCCGCGAAGTGTATAAGACAAGATGCTCCTGTGGTCACGACGAGCCATCGAGTGAGAGAAAGGTGAGTGTTTGGGGTGTTCCGTGTCCCTATACACGCGTCACCATTACTTACTACCACTTGTTCAGATTGACTGCAACTCAACTCGCTGTCGGAACAGTGCTCTTCATCCGCTCAATTGCCCAGTTTGCCACACAACATGTGTACGAAGGTCGGTTTGTTAAGCTGCCACGGCTATCTGGTCTGACGTGTTCCATCTGATAGGTTGGACGAGGCACGACCAGTTGTCACGGGCAGCAGGGATGGACTCTGCTACCACTGCAAGCGAGGGGTTGCTGGGCTTGCATAAAAGATGACCGACAAAGTAGTTAGTGTTATCGCTTACCTGATGAAGTTCCCGTGTACTATTTAGTTTTGCTCGATATGTATTGATCACAAATGATGCAGTTTCTGGTGTTGGTACCTCACGTTATCAGCGAGGGCCGGATTTACCATGTGGCCAAAGACGTGCGGATGGGGAGATGGAGGTATTGGTCGTCGAGAGACCGCCAACACTCCCGAGTTCGACTAAGTGCTTCGGGGGTGTTTTGGTACTCCGAAGTGACCACCAAAGCATCTGCACACTGACAGTCATCTGTCAGTGCTTCCTTCTGTCAAGACTCGATGGCGCCGTCGCGCGCGGTGAGACAGTTACGCCAGTATCCCGAGTGTTGGTTCTATTTCGCGGGAAGACCTGAGGGTTCTGGGGTAGTTACCTTCGGGGTAAATGCAAATTGCGTCGGGACATGTTGGACAACGTGGGGAGCACGTAGCACGGTTTTGACACCCGATGAAACTCGGTGCTCTTCGGTGCTTCGCTGGACGTGTGAGCCACGGGCATGGGCAGATGGGCCAAGTTTCTGGCCTCGAGGCACAGTCACAGCTGCCAGGACTTCGGGTGTTATGATCGATGAGGCTTGGTAGAGGGTTCGAAGCCACTCAGTTCAATAGAGTATAAGGTTTGTCGCCACCCGTTATCAAATATTGTCCTGATAGTCCCGATACGAGTACCCCCGACGCTTGACTGTTGTCTAGGGACATCCGCTGTCGCTCCCCCAAACCACATTACAACTGGCTCCTAACGCGACATCTTCGCACCGATCAAAGTCACAATGCTGGCCCTAAGTCCAGAGAATGCCGTTACTCGGGCATTGTATTTGCGAACCCTACCCTCTATCAGAGAGAGATGTTCCCGAGTTCACGATCTTGCGAAACAGGGTAAGTTGCAATACTTTGATTACCACCCAGATAAGGAGGATGCCGTGATCGAATTCTGTGCGGGTGTCATCGAGGTATTGTGTGACCCCTCTGTCTGACGTTCAGCATCAAACGAAATCTCCCTTTCCTAGAGAGACTTCGGCAACAACTTTTCAGCCGTGAGCGCATCACGATCGCCTCGTTAACCCACACGTTGGCTCAGCTGTTCCTGTGAAACCCTTCTCAGATCCCCTCGCATGGACGCTGGCGCCACCTCGATGCAGGTCAGGCTCGCATCGAACCCATGCTTCGCAACTGGGATACGTTAGGAACGCCTATAGACGACAAAGAGAAATGCAAACGCCTGATCGATTTATTCCTTGTGTCTGTTCTGCTTGATGCAGGGGCAGGGAATCAGTGGTCTTACACTGAAAAGGCGACTGGGCAGGCGTTCAGCCGGTCCGAAGGGTTAGGTGTCGCAAGCGTGCACATGTTTATGGATGGCCTATTCTCGGGCTCTGTGTCGCAGCCTTTCAGAGTAGATGGTTCTTATCATCCTCAATTTTCAACGGTGCTGCTAGCTAATGGGTACATGTGACACGCATTCTTGCAGCTCAGGGGCTCTCCCAGATTACAGTTGATAAAGTTGCCAAGGCGATGCAAGTCAGCGATTCTAACGTAATGGTTGGCCTCGAGGGAAGAACATCCCTCTTGTCCAACCTCAGCACGGCCCTTCAAGCGAACCCTCAATTCTTCGGCGAAGACGAAAGACCAGGGAGCATCATCGGTACACATTTGAGCACATACCCTGTTTCTCGTGTTTGTTCATGGCATGAACTCCAGATTTCCTTGAAAGGGAATCAAGATTGGAGGATTCGACTCGACATATTCACATATTCTCCTTGTGGACTGCTTTGATCGAAGGTCTGACCCAAATTTGGCCTTCGAGGTTGACTCTCGGGGGTATTGCACTTGGAGATGTCTGGCCATGTACGGCATTGTACCAACCCGGTCAAGCTGAGGGAGACGACTTGGTTCCGTTCCACAAGCTGACGGGGTGGCTCACATACAGCCTCATGGAGCCTATAGAAAAGGTCCTTGGGTGGAAGTTCGATGGGGTAGAAGATCTGACAGGACTGCCAGAATATCGCAATGGTACGAGTTAGGAGTTCATTTCGGATCCGCTCCCTGTTTTGACAAGTTGCAACAGGGGGCTTGTTAGTTGACTTTGGTGTCTTGACCCTTCGCCCAGCTGTTTTGTCTCCAGAGTGTTATGCGCATGGGAGCGACATTCCTCGGTTGAAACCCTCTCACCCTGCCATTGTCGAATGGAGAGCCATGACCGTTATGGGGCTGTTAGTGTCACCATTACACCATAGCCCCCAAACCAACATTGACTATTCTTGTTAGAGATCGCATCGCCGATGGTATCAGGCGTAAATACGGGCTGGGCAAGGACCAGTTGACACTTGCGCAGGTACTGGAGAGCGCGACATGGAAGGGCGGGAGGGAAATAGCTAAGAAACTCCGCCCTGCCACAGGGGGTCCCCCAATCGAAATTGAGAGTGATGGGACAGTGTTCTAACGATAACTTGATCGATGACGAAGCACTGAACATGACCGGGTGAAGCAACTTTTGGCGCTTGTAAGACATCTTACTGTCTAGGAAATAGAACGTTAGTTTGATGGAACGCGATGATATTAATAAAATTGTGGGCAGTTTGAAATGCGAGGTTCCATCCGGAGGGCGCTGATGGCGGAGTCATTGTTGTCAACGCATGCTACTTCCTGGAGTTGGCTATCCATTTACTCCTCTCATCTTGGCTGGGGGCATGAAAAGCCACACAAATTTAAAAGTCGACACGCGAATTCCCTTTCGCGGTAGTATTTTCACCACGATGTCGTTTCCCTGAAACAGGTGTATTGGGTGTGCAAGATGCGCGCTTAATCTGACGTCAACGTATGTTTTTTTCCGAAGTGAAGTACCCATACAGTGTTACCTTAAGAGGTCCCATAGATTATCGATGGGGACACGGAGAGGAGGCTGTGTCCCATGATGGGAAGTGACCTGTAGGACGTCAAGGGTCTCTTGCCCTAAGATCGTGATATGAAAGGTGCCAAACGCAGGTGTGAAAGGAATTCTCCATATGCATTTCGTTGTGGTACCATAATTGTGGACGACCCGACAGAACTACCGAGCTACGCGATCCGTTTACCAAGGCAGTGGTTGCCTGCTGTTTGCCCGATCTCAGTGGTTTGATCGCAATGCCTGATGTTGATGACGCAGAGCGAGCATGCCTTTATGGCGTGTCTGCCGAGGACCGGAAGAAAGCGTCGCTCTAGTGTACCGACCCTGAAATCTTGGTCGCCATGCAGGTGAGCTGCGGGGGACCCTATATCAAGTAGGACCACCAATACGGACACTACCCGAGTTGACGAGAAAGACCCTTGAGAGTACAAGCCTTCCAGCCTCGCGTGCATCGACGTCATTCATTGAATGACACAACCTCTCCAGAACATATTACACTGTGCCGACGTCGCCCATCTTAAAGTCTAGATCATCGTCATACGGAAGGTGACTGATGGGGTGGGCGGGGGCATAACTTATACGTAGACACAAGATCGCTGTCAGCAAATTGGGGAATGATTGCGGGTGGGGCATGGGGTAAAGGAAGAGTGACCGACGATGAGGTTTCGGCCTATTTCCCCGCACACATACGCCCGCTGCCTCGCGGAGGCATTCTGTGCAGTAAGACAAACTCCGAGTGGTGATATTAAACATCAGGGCCAACTCGGGAGATCGGTATGGGTGCAAGGTCACACTTCCAGCTGGCAGGGTCATAGATGACGTGCGTAGCGGACCTTATGAATGCCAAGGCATCAAAATAGGGGAAAGCCAGGATTTAAGAAAAACCGACCAGACTCACGATGGTAGCCCTTTCCAGTAAATTGGTTCCGACATTTTTGAAGTGGACGGCGCGAGATCCGCAGAGGAAGATGGTCCAGCTACCAACACGATGCTGAATGCCCGGCCGACTACGACACCCGTCGCTGCGGATTCTAGCCTCGATTGTTTTCTTGTGAAAATTTAGTAGCTAGATCCGGTTCGCCCTGTTGCTACTTGCAGAACCGCAGTCGTTCATATGGCTTTTGACGAACACGAGCGTGTGGCGACTCGCCGACGTCCCGCTGCATTCCTTGACTTCGTCACTCGTGCGTCAGATGTGACAAAACGTGTTCCCCCCACAGTGAAAAAGAGTTGGCCAAGGTTATCCTCTTACCAGTAATAAATAATCGCTTGAAAGCATAGCATACTTGGTGGTTTTCCAAATGTAAATGGTTTCGCTGGTGGCATGTGAAAATATCCAACTCTTTCTTGTCGGCCGACGCCTGTGACGACGGAAAGTTGAGAACACGAGACAAGTTCGCCGGAGACGTTCAACACAGGGCATTTTACAGTCGACACGATGCTGGCGTGTGTGCGACGGCGATCTGTCGTCGGTTCTCGCATTGCAAGGACGTTGCATGTCTCAACGACGAGGCAAAGGCAACCATTCGACCCTACTGCTGTAGAGCGGATCTCAGAAGACGTGGACGTCTGCATAGTGGGCGGTGGCCCAGCCGGGCTCAGCGCTGCCATTCGGCTTAAACAGCTCGAGCAGGAACGCGGGAAAGAGTTCAGGATTGTCGTGTTAGAGAAGGGTGCAGAAGTCGGTGAGCTATGACAGCCTTGGGCTTCGTTTCTCGACCTCTCAAATCGCTGCGCGGTTCACCCTCAGGCTCCCATATACTGTCCGGGGCTGTCATAGAGCCCCGCGCTCTCAACGAACTCCTCCCGGATTGGTCTTCCCGACCAGACCACCCGCTTAAGCAACCCGCGACTTCGTCTACCATGAAATTCCTAACCAGTTCACTTGCCATCCCAATCCCTCACCCGCCACAGATGAACAATGACGGTAATTACATTGCCTCACTCTCGCAGTTTACCTCTTGGCTCGGGACTATCGCAGAGGAGATGGGTGTGGAGGTCTATCCTGGTTTCGCCGGGGCAGGTATCGTATACAGCGACGATGGAAAAGGAGTCCTTGGTGTTCGTACTAACGAGGTCGGTCTCGACAAAAACTTCAACATGAAGGAAACGTTCGAGCCAGGCATGGAATTCCGTGCCAAGGTCACGCTCATTGCCGAAGGTGCACACGGGTCTCTCTCCAAGGAGCTGATCAACAAATTCGACTTACGACGCGACGTTGACCCTCAAACTTACGCGATCGGCCTCAAGGAGGTCTGGCGTGTCGATCCTAGTCAATACAGGCCTGGAGAAGTCGTGCATACTATAGGATGGCCTCTCGACTGGAAGACATACGGTGGAGGGTGGGTATACCACATGGCAGACGGCCTTGTTAGTATTGGGCTGGTAATTGGTCTGGATTATGCAAACCCGTGGATGAGCCCGTACAATGAATTGCAGGTGCGAGCATCTATGTTCCTTCTGCTGACGTCTGGCGTCTTGACGTCACTCCGCTTGTTCTGCAAAAAAGCGCATGAAACATCACCCTTACCTCACTCGCCTTCTTTCCGGTTCATCGACTCGTATCGCGTATGGGGCTCGCGCTCTGAATGAAGGTGGACTGCAGGCCGTACCTCGTGTTCACTTCCCGGGTGGTGCACTGATAGGCTGTTCCGCTGGGTTTGTAAACATCGCAAAGATCAAAGGTACACATAACGCGATGAAGAGTGGGATGCTAGCTGCAGAAGCCGCGGCCGATGTACTTTGCGAAACCAATGAAGAGAGTGCAGCTTCCGAGCCGGGGTCATCGCGTCTAAGTGATATGAGCGCATACGAGACAAGTCTCAAAGGCAGTTGGGTTTGGTCTGACCTTCACGAAGTGCGCAACCTCCGCGCAAGTTTCAACACACCTCTTGGCATCTGGGGAGGCATCGCTTACTCTGGGTTCGACTCACTCCTTTTGAAGGGACGAACACCTTGGACATTCAGGAATGTGTCACGCACGTCTGACGCAGCGCATACACTGCCTGCTTCACGCTGTAAACGCATAACATACCCACCACCACAGCCACCGCTGAGTACAGATCTGCTCACGAGTCTCACATTGACGGGTACAAATCACGCCGAGGACCAGCCTATACACCTGCGTGTGCGTGAAAATGGGGTGGAAGATGCGGCAGTGCGGAGGGAGCATGTGAAGCGGAACGTTGGGGAGTATGCAGGGCTTCTTGGGCGTGCTTGCCCTGCAGGGGTTTATGAGTATGTTGATGACGAGCTCTCATCTGCCGTAGAAGACGGTGAGTCAGAGGGCTGGGGAGGGAAAAAGCTGGTCATCAATTCTCAGGTGGGTTTCCGACAAGTAGGGTCCTGAAGTGAGATTAAAATAGACAACCTAGAATTGCATCCACTGCAAGCTTTGTGATATCAAGGTGCCCACCCAGGATATCACATGGACAGTACCAGAAGGAGGGGGAGGGCCCAAGTATAGTAAGTATTCGCGTATTCACCCTCCTCATTCGTCAGCTTACACTGCAACAGCTATCACTTAGAGCCGCTTTTGGCGGAATCCAAGATCGCTGTATAGGAGCTTCCACCTTGCAACTCACTAGCTTCATCCCGTTTGAGCTCAGCTGCTCATAATGGCCAAAAAAACGCATTTATTTGTGCTCACACGTCCTCGACATGATGCTCTACATTAATCAGGTATAGATTGCCTTACAACTGCATCACCGTCCGAAGGAAGCATGTATGGAGCACCCGCCCCTCTCAGCAAACAGATTCCTTAAAGATCAAGTTATTCATCGTCTTGTCTACAGTCCTTTCGATCTCTTCCAGTCTGAACGTCGTCAGACAAATGCATAAACATCGTAAAAAGGTATCGGGACTTCGACCAGAACTGAGAAGGGCTGGAGAATACCTACCTCGGGTCAGTATTGCACCCCCGTAGTGTGTCGCGTGACATACGTTTTGGGCCATTTTGTATCTGCTATGGTGAACACTTGCCCTACTGGTTTCAGGTGGTCGAATTCAGCAGTAATGTCAGCCTCCGTAAAGTTAGGTAAGTGCAACAGATGACCACGTCAGGAGGTGTGCGTTCTGGTCCACAATCACCTGGAATCCACCGTCCAAGGAAATGATCTGGCATTGGATGTGCTTCTGAAAGACCCTACGCGCACATGACCGACAGGTTCTTGAGGTAGTTCGTATAGGTGACCGAGTGAAGACTTGCGCAAACTGTCGAGCTGTAACTTCTTGGTAACATCTCCAGTACCTGGTAGTACTTTTTCGAAAGAGTTTGTAGTACAGCTTGATAGCTTCCGCGCACGGCCGTGTCAGTCCAAGTTTAAAAAATCCTGTGGGCAAGGAAGTATTACTACTCCCGCTGTTAGTTGGTGCGCGTAATAAACAACGGAGTACGCCTTCAAGTTCATACTCGCATCGGTCACGACGCACATGTTCCCTGAAGTTCCGCCGAGATACATACGACACTACCTCTATGCCTACGCGCACATCCGGTATCAACTGGCCACATTCCTACAGATGAAAAACACGTCAGCTCGCTAAGAGAAGACACGTAGGATATAGTACCTGCTAGACTCCAGCAGTAAATTACATGGTTTCTGGATTACAGTAATGAATTCTGTCTTTTCACTAGACAAAGAAAGCTAGTGGTCCAAGCGAGTGAACAAGTCGCCTCTCCGCAAGTGGTCACTGGAACTTAGAATCAAAGTGTTCGATTCGCAGGATCTCGACCCGCGTAGGACTTGTGCAGAAGCGACGGACCGACCAGGAAGTGCGTACAATGGTGATTTGTGGATGTGATGTGCACCGTCAAGAGGACACCTTAAAGACAAAAACGAGAGAGACAAGGGCGTGAAGAAGCAGACAAACAACTTGAGGAGATACCACGGAAGTACCAAGAAGCGTGCAGAGCCTACGCGCCTCGCAGGACTGCAGGCATTAGTTAGATGCCCATTAGAATGACGCGAACTTAGATCTCTCGGACTCGTTCTCGTGACGTTTTGACGATGGCAGACGTTTTTCAACCTGATTCTTACATAACGGTTTGCATATTTGATACAATCTGCTAAGCCACGCTCGATCTCCGATTCGGTTTCGGTTCCACGAGTTACACGCCATGACCGTCGACCGTACAGATAGCGAACACGAAGAATACCAATATCTGAGCCTCGTTCGACGCGTCATCGAGAGTGGGGAGTCGCGAGATGACAGGACTGGGACTGGCACGCTGTCCATCTTTGCTCCACCCTCGCTGCGCTTCTCCCTGAAAGACGGGACATTTCCGCTTCTTACCACCAAGAAAATATTTATGAAGGGTATTTCTGAGGAACTACTATGGTTCATACGCGGTGACACGGACGCGAAAGTTCTCGACGCCAAAGGTGTCAGGATTTGGAACGGCAATGGCTCGAAGGAGTTCCTCGAAACGCGTGGTCTTGGTCACAGAGAGGAAGGTGACCTCGGTCCGATCTACGGTTTCCAATGGCGACACTTTGGCGCCGAATATGTAGATTGCAAGACAGACTATACGGGACAAGGAGTAGATCAACTGCAGGAGTGCATAAGGAAGATCATGGAGACACCCACGGACCGTCGCATCATTCTTAGCGCTTGGAATCCAGCTGGTAATTATTGACGGCGCTTTTGGGAGTTCAGACTTGCTAAATTGTCTTTCTTTCTCCCTTTTGAAAGCTATACCACTGATGGCGTTGCCTCCCTGCCATATGATGTGCCAATTCTACGTCCATATTTCCTCCGACGCCTCCACAAAAAATCGCTTATCTTGTCTTATGTATCAGCGTTCCGCTGACCTCGGCCTAGGCATACCCTTCAATATTGCATCGTACGCGTTGCTTACACACATAATCGCACAAGTTACGAATACCGAAGCCCATGAACTGATCATCCAGCTCGGCGATGCGCACGTGTACAAGAACCACGTGGAGGCGCTCGAGACGCAGCTGGAGCGCCATCCCAAACCGTTCCCGAAACTTCGATTCAAGAAGGAGCTGAAAAACTTGCAAGACCTCGAGCAGTTGAAGTATAGTGCTAAAGCAGCCGAGAGTGATTTTGTCGTAGAAGGTTACCAGTCGCATGAAGTGATACCGATGAAAATGAGTGTGTAATTGCCACTACCGCTGTGACTCTTAGATACCCTCTGTACGTGTTTCTACTCGCGGCTGTATATGTTAGATGTAGTTTGCGTTGCTGCAGATTAGAGTTATTCGAATCAAGAGTTGTATTATCTGGCAAGGGCGCGCATTGACTATCAGGTCGACATCGCCGGGCATTAGTATTGTGGTCTCATTCCGGGACCCTCGGTCAAGTCTTCGTCCGGGCAGCAGACGCGCGACCAATGAAAATTCACAATTTTCTACTCGCTGACATCCGATTCGAGCTTTTTTTCTCGAGCCCATGGAAGAGAAATTCTTGCTTTTATAAGTCGACGCCCCGGGATCTTGCAGAAATATTTCATGATTAACTTCATAACTATCGTGGCGGATAAGAAGGGAGCCTCCGATCATTGGTCCATGACTCAAACGTTTGCAGCTATACACACCACCGCCAGCAAATAAACTGACAGGCGCGTGTGGCACCAGAGGGCATCCTAAGTATCCACCCTCTCAGCTAATAACACAATCCTCCTTAAAGCTCAAGTTATACATCGTTTTGTCTACAGTCTTTTCGATCTTCTTCCAGTCTGAACGTCGTTGGATGAATTCATAAACATCCTAAGACGGTATCAGTTGTGCGACCAGAATTGAGAAAGGCCGAAGAATACCCACCTCGGGTCGGTATGCACCCCCATAGCGTGTCACATCTCGTACAATTTGGGCCAGGTCTTTTGCATCTGCCACGATAAACACGTGCCCAAGCATTTTCAGGTGGTCAAATTCAGCAGTAATAGCTGGGACCTATGTAGTAAAGTTGCGTAAGTACAACGAATGACCATCTCAGGGTGAGTGTATATATACCTTGAGGGATGCGATAAATGCATGGTATGCGTTCAGGTCCGCAATGACCTGGAATCCACCGTTCAAGGAAATGATCTGACGTTTGATATGCTTCTGAAGGATCCTACACACACATCACGGACGGGTATTTGAAGGAGTGACCGAATGAAGACCTACGCGAGTAGTCGAATCCCAACCTCTTGATAGAACACCTCCAGTACCTCGCGGCTAGTACTTCCCCGAAGGAGTTTGCAGTGCGCCTCGAGGCACCTGATGGCTTCCGTACATCCCTGCGTGGGTCCAAGGTCAAGGGGCGTATCTTCCTGTGGGTAGTACTCTCGCGGTTTGGTGCGTGTGACAATGATGTGCTCGACCTATGAAACCGTGGTAAGCCAAACTAAACCCGGTATGCGGGATGGAGTACATGCCTGGTTCATGAGCACTTGTGTACCGGCATTCAACCCGGCAGCTACGCAGTCATCGAGCGAATTCTCAAATCTCTTCTTTTCTCGTACCACTGCGTTCAGAAAGTCTGTCTTATCAATATACGGTGCCTGCACTTCCCATTGCGATAAATCGTAATCCGAGAGGTGAGAGAAAGATACCGGTTTGTCAACCTTCTACACGACATTGAGAAATAAAACCCCATGCACACCATTTCCTTGTCGAAGAACACTTGCACCATGCTTTGTATGGTGTCCCCCATATGTACGAGTTCGAAGAACTGTAGTAGGGGTGCGACACTCGTTGTGTCTTCGTGTTCCGCAGGCTTGTAGGTCATCATGCGGTCCGTTGCACTGGCGTTCTCGATTAGTTTTACCGCCTATAGGATGACGGAAAACAACCAATATTTTTCGAAAATGACCATGCTTACATGCCAAATCCTTTTGCGACATGCCTCGTGGAAAGTGTGCTGAGCATCTCACAAAATACATCTTCCAATGTTTCGCGAACGCGTGTGCCAATGGGACGCGGATAAGTGCTGAAGGTTTCCAGACGCTTGAGTGCGTCCCGTGACGCATGGATAAGTTCAAGTGAAACGTCCAGGGACAGCAAGAGATCGAGCGCTGCGAACGGCTGGACATGATCGGGGGGTTCATGTTGCTTGGGTAGTGCGGTGCGAATGGAAGGTTTAGAGACCGCTCTCGTAGCTGCAGGTTTGGTGACCGCTGGGTCGCCAGATCCATCTGCTGCGCGTGAGGTAGAGGAGCGAGTAACACGATCAGTTCCTGCCACTGAGCCCACGCTCTTGGGCGCCCGTTCGCTTACTATCTCGCCCCATCCGGCCTCATCGTCAACAGCTTCGCCTATTGTACACTGCGCGTCTTCAGTAAGCTCTGTTTGTCCAGTACCTTCATTCCCCTCGTCTTCACCGATCTCAAATAACGAACCGTCGTCCACGAAACTCTTATATCCTGCATCCGCTGCGACGCTGGAAGCCTCGGCAGAAGCTCCAGCAGTCCCCATCCACCGTTGCGGGTTCAACATCGAAATACCTTGCACCATACCAGTACCCATAGCGTTCAATCCGGAGCCAACATTGGTGCCTAGAGCACCAACTCCCGCCCCAACAGCACGCGGCACGATTGTCACAGGTAGCAGAAGGATGTCCGTGAAGGAAGCCAGTACGTTGCGCTTGGCGAGAGCCGGATTCTGAGAGTCAAGAAAACGAGCTTGTGTTTGTGGCTGTCCATGTAGATGCGGGCCAACCACATCGCCATTCCCAGTGGACTTGAAGAAAAGTAATGAAGAGGAATCCACGTCGATTACATGAAAATAGCCAGTATGCTTACCCCGCTGCCTGCAATGCGCGCTAGTGAGGTGTCCCATTGTTTGCATATGGTCTCGAGGGTACGCTTGAGCTCGTCGAGCTCATCGTCAAGGTAATCGTCCATGTGCGGTTCGAACATTTTGAAACTTAGACACCAAGCCATATGCGTCCGAATAAGAGTTAAGGAAAAACGGATACAACAACACTCACATGACATCTTCCGCCTGCTCCTTCGTTATAACCGCTTCCACCTTCGTAGCATTAATACTACTGTTTCGTTTGGTTTCTGATGGTGCGGACGGGTTTCCTGATCTATCAAGCGCAACGAGAAGGAGGATTCCGTCCACCACCCGCCATGCTTCTCTAAAACATGCAGCAGTTGCAGAAAGAAAAAGTGGAGTTCCGAGATTGCGTGTCTCGGATAACAGCGGAGCTATATATTCCCCAACCTAAACGGCCATGATGGAGAAAGGGACAAGCATAGACAACTAGTCAGCGGGAAACAATGGATATAACATTCAGGAAAGACATAAACTCACAACTTCTACTGCTAGCCTCTCTGCATATGCAAGCAACACACCAGCTTTAGGGGGGAATACTCGCATCGCCGCTGCACCGTCCTCTTGCAGAGCCGCGAGCGTGCGTGACATGAATGCATCCATCGCTGTGAAGTCTAATCGCTTCTCCTTTCTACGAACGAGATAAGTTCATATTCTGTCTGCAAGGGTCATGAATCCGAAAAGGTGGAGAACGTACGTGATGTTCGCTAATGGGTCCCATTTTCCCTGCTCGTAGAGCACCTCCCTCTTCTCTGCCCATGTGCGGCCCATCTCCCACTCATCACACATGCTACCTTTGGCCCCGTTCTGGCGTAGACATTGCCAGACTTGCCAACTTGCGGCTGCAGCCTCTGCCATCCGCTCCTCGTCCTGCTCCGTGTCCGCCATGTCGAACGCAGTCAAGAGCCCCGCGTCAAATCTGTCAAGGGCAGTCTTGAGCAGCGCAAGGCGGGTGTCCCATGAAGAGACTGGTTTGACGGCTGGTGAAAGGAACCGCGTAAGGAGGTGGAGAACGCGACCTTGGGCGGAGAGAGAGGACGTAGTCGATGTTATCGAGGCCAAGATCGTATGTGCGGATGAGTCGAAAGAGGGCAGCAGGGGGATGAGAAGCGTATGTGCACGAATATACTTTCCACGGAACGTCGTCATAGATTGGGTCGTGAATACATGATTCAAGGGTGCTGTTGTGAGATCGAGTAGAAGTTGAGGGGCCTGGTTGACAGACGCGGACTCAAAGGCGCCAAAATCGTCGTCGTCATCGTCGAGCGAGGCCACGGCGATGGTCGCTGGTCCCGTAGGTGCACTGTTATTCCCTCTGTCCCCCCGTTCATTGCTGGTCTTCGAGGATTCCAGCGTGTCTAGCACGTCCCCAAGCCCGAGCCGGTCGACGCCCAGATCAATCCATCGCGTCTCCCAGAGCTTTTCATCGTTCGCAACCCTCTGTGCAGCCCGGCTGACTCTGGCGTATCTCGCAACATCTGGGATGGAAAGGTATGTCAATATCAAGAGATGGAGGTCAGCAGGAAGACGTCCAATGTATCGCGATGCTGGCTTGCTAGCATGCAGCATTCAGGGCCAAGTCTTGACTTGATGCAGTACCAGCCTCAAGTTTAAATAAAATACGCAGCTACGACACAGGTACAAGTACACGCCTACTAATAACGACAAATGTTCATTGCATTGTGGTTGTATACATTCCTCTAATCTCTTCTACATGGCTGTGATATCTTGTCTACTTGGGTGCGTGCGAGTACTCATTTCTGTTTGTACAACGAGCGACCGGTCATGTCTAATACCACACGTCAGTCAGTGACGAGCGCAAGCATTATGGTCACTTACCCTCGGGTTGAGGAAGCCCCATGACTGCCAATACGGTGGGCGCAACGTCAGCAAGGGCGCCTGCGTCTTCTGCATTCTTGCTCTCCTCGTCGTCTTGAATGAACTCGTGTCCGGTACCGGTCATGATGAAGGGCACCTTGTTCGTCGTGTGAGCCGTATGCGGTGCACCTGTCTCGGGGTTGATCATCTGCTCCGCATTGCCATGGTCGGCCGTAATCAAGAGAACATATCCCGCCTTCTCGCACGCTTCATAAATCGTTCCGACTGCCTTATCGGTTGCCGTGATGGCCTTCACAGCCGCTTCATACACCCCAGTGTGACCCACCATGTCCGGAGGCGCAAAGTTGCACATTACAAATTCGTGCTTGTTGGTCAGGAGAACTTCTGCAACTTTGTCCGCGACACCCTGCGCGCTCATTTCCGGCTGCAGGTCGTATGTAGCGACCTTGGGGGATGGGATCATGTGGCGTTCTTCACCTGGGAACTGCTTCTCTACACCACCATTGAAGAAAAATGTCACGTGTGCGTATTTCTCGGTTTCAGCGATATGGGCTTGCGAGACACCCTCTTTCGAGAGCCACTCCGCAAGAACATTGGTCATCGCTTGCGGTGGGAAAGCGACGGAGAACGGGAACTCAGCCTTGTACTGCGACATGGTCGTGATATGCTGGAAATGGTATGAGCGATCGAAGGAATCAACCAGTACAAGCCTGGGCTTACGAGGTCGTTTGGGACGTGGACCTCAACTGGCTTGTCGGGCAAGCCAAGTACGCTCACGATTTCGCGCATGCGGTCTGAACGATAGTTAAAGAAGAAGAGCGTGTCTTCATCCTTCACACGGGCCTCATCGCCGTTGACGATGATTGGTTTGAAGAATTCGTCCGTTTCGTCCTTGGCATAGCGCTCCTCGATCGTCTTGAGAACATCGTCTGTCTCCTCCCCTTTGCCATCGACAATACCTTCGACTGCGATTTTGACGCGTTCCCAGCGTTTGTCACGGTCCATGGCATAGTACCGCCCGACGACAGTAGCGAGTTTGCCATAAGATTCCGACTTGAGGAATTCGAGTAATTCCTCGGCATACCCCTTGGCAGATCTAGGTGCGGTATCACGACCATCACCGAAAAAGTGTATGTAAGTGTGGGGGACTCCTTGCTCTTTTGCAGTTTCTAACAAGGCCTTGAGGTGGCGAATGTGGGAGTGGACACCACCATCGGACACCTAGGGGGATAAAGCGGGTAGTGTGGTTGGCTCAGGGACATGATTGGATTGTGAAGAGACTGAGACATACTAGTCCTAGTAGATGGAGCCGGCCATTGCCCTCTTTAGCGCGCTTCATGCTGGCAAGAATGGTCTCATTCTTGTGGAACTGTCGTTTGGCGATGGACACGTCAATCCTAACAATATCCTGCCAGACGATGCGACCAGCGCCAATGTTAAGGTGTCTACAAGTTATCGAAGATGGAAGGGGGCACAATAGGAGGCGCACGGGAGTACGCACCCGACCTCGGAGTTGCCCATAAGGCCGTCGCTGAGACCCACAGCGTTACCATGGGCGTATAGGGTGCGGTACGCGTAATTTTTGGCAAGGGTATCCATGTTAGTGGTATCTGCTGCCTCGATGGCATCGCCTTTCATTCCTTTGTGTGGGGCGATACCCCAACCATCGTGTACGCTGAACAAACTGTAAATACAAGTCCATATGACACGGGAAACGACATACATGAGGCACACCTTGTTTTTGACTTGAACCATGTCGATGACGAGGAGCGGAGCGGAGGCAAAGCTTTTATCTTGTTTTTGATAAGCCGTGACGTCCCGACCATCTCACGTGACTTCAGTGCGGGAATCTCCGAGCGAACTGTACAGTTTTGGTTCGCCACTGTGAAACCTTGGCTGGGCCGTTGTCGGCGCTGTATTCAACGATCCGAACGACATGGCGAAGAAAGAAAAGCGTGCGTTGTTCGCGTACTACACTTCCTGACTTGATGTACTCCCCACAGTTGGCGCAACCGGAAAGAAGTATCGCCTCACACTTGGTCTACCCGTCGGGGCCGTCTTAAACTGTGCCGACAACAGCGGTGCCAAGTCACTATTCATCATCGAACCGTATGGTTTCGGTGCACGTCTTAATCGTCTGCCGGATGCTGGTGTGGGCGACATGGTGGTCGCATCTGTCAAGAAGGGCAAGCCAGAACTAAGGAAGAAGAGTGAGTGTCACTTGTCCGATATCTTCGATCTGTGGATGTGGATGTTGATGCAATGGTGTGTAGCTATGCCCGTAGTGGTCGTCCGACAGCGCAAGGCTTGGCGGCGACGAGACGGTGTTTTCCTCTACTTCGAGGTGTGTGGTAGTCCCTGCTGCTGCCCTTCCCTGCTCACTTTGCATGGTAGGACAACGCCGGAGTAATCGTCAACAACAAGGGAGACATGAAGGGTTCTGTCATCGTCGGACCTGTAGCAAAAGAATGTGTAAGTTTTCCATCGTCCGCAGTGTGAGTGACAATTGACGGTCGTACGATGATATCAGGCCGACCTATGGCCCCGTATAGCAGCCAAAGCTGGTACAGTAGTATAATACCGTGTTGTAAGTTTTTGGCACCACCCTCTCGACGACATTTCCCCCCCTTCTCTCCACATGTGCATGTCTACATAGGTCGCTCCCGTTATGCTATGATTAATGATGAGCTCCATGTACGATCCCCAGCCTTGGTGATGGTACGCATGATGCAACGAACAATGCTTAGCGTTCAGTGCTGTACTACTGGTGTCGGACTGTGCCTGTGCATTCTGTCAAGATATTGTGTTGTAGCGCAGACCTCTTGCGTGAGGCACAGACAAGCAGCGGCATATGCAATGAATGTTTAGGCGTCGTTCGCGCTCATTCAAGACCTCGTTCAGGCTGACACCATCGACGGCGTATTTGAGTGTTACCCCAGCATGTGTTATTTAACGTAAAGAAATGCGATGTCGATGTAAGGCAGGTGACGCAGCCACCTTGTTATAGGGCGTGCCCCACTTCTTGACTGCGTATTCCAAGCCCCAACCATGTCCTCCACAGACCAGGCAAATGTCAGTACGACGCCCCCAGGAGTCACCGATCCCAACTACAAACCATTGCCAGGGCGTTTGGGGAACTTGACGGCCGCCCAGCAGGAGGCACTGGACACGCTGAGGAGAGAGCTCCAGGACGAGGGACATTTCGTTCCGAGGCGGATGGATGACGCGACACTGCTGAGGTGGGTCTTTCGTTCCACGGTGGAAATCGTGTGCGATCGTCCGTCCAGCGCATCGTCTCACCCATCGCGTGCGATGGACCGTTGATAGAGGACGTGGTCATTAATGACGTCCTAAATCACAGATTCTTGCGGGCACGCAAATTCGACGTCCCGAAAGCAAAGGCCATGTTGATATCTGCTGAAGAGTGGAGAAAAGAATTCGGGATCGAGGATCTCATGGTGTCCGTGCTTCTCGTCTGTTCTCGCTTCCCCGGAGTCATTCACCCCATTTTCCGTGTTGCAGAAACTTTAAATTCGTGGAAAAAGAAGAGGTAGATAAGTACTATCCACAGTACTACCACAAGACGGACAAGGTATGTTTTTGACCTTTGCTCGGTGTCGCCGTTTTTGACGTTCACCGTTCTGTGAATTGTAGGACGGCCGACCGATATACATAGAACGCTTGGGCAAGCTGGACATTGTCGCTCTGTACCGTTTAACTACACAAGATCGTCAACTGAAGCGTTTCGTATTGGAGTACGAGCGGTTCCTCGAAGAACGCCTTCCTGCGTCTTCGAAGGCTATCGGCCACCCTGTGGAAACTTCATGCACCATCCTCGACCTCCAAGGAGTCTCCATCACCAACTTCTACAGGGTCAAAGACTACGTCTTTCAGACCGCTAAAATCGGGCAAGATCGGTATCCAGAGTGCATGGGTAAATTCTACATCATCAATGCACCTTGGGCATTCTCTACTGTATGGATGATCATCAAGCCCTGGCTTGACGAGGTGACAGTATCCAAGATTGATATCCTGGGCGCAAATTACAGGGACAAGTTACTATCGCAGATCCCGGAAGAGAACCTACCGGCGGATCTTGGTGGGAAGTGTCGGTGCCCTGGAGGGTGTTCGCTCAGTGATGCTGGGCCTTGGAACCCCCAGCAGGAGGATGGCGAGGCATAGGTCGCTCTCAGACCGGGAAATACACATAGTCACCTTGATATACAGTTTAGAAGCATGTGGGTACCCCGAGCATACCCCTTTAAATAGGGTACGAAGCTCAATGGATGTGTCTCGAGAACCGTGGTTGGCATCGTGTAAGAGCGACGTAAGATACTTTTTTGGTCTGACTTTGCAGGAATTACGTTTGTGCAGTAGTCGATATCCGCTCTCCCTGGCTGATGCGCCAAATGTCAACGCCGCCCTCTCCTCCTACGCACAGCGTGTCTCCCGCCCAATCTACGTCCAATATTTTCATTCCTTCCCATACCCGGAAGCTCGCGATGGCGCTCCGCATGCTACGCAAGTCCCACAGACGTGCGATGCCGTCATACGAGCCTACCATGACCTGGGGTACGGTAGAGGTGCGCGGGCAGACAAGGCAAGATGGCGTCGCAGGGTGCATGAACGTCCCAACAGTGCTGGACAACGCTGACCCACGAAGATCAAAGATTGACACGGTGCGGTCTGTTGATGCTGCCAACAGTATATTCCCGTCGTTCATTAGTGACAAATCGAGCATCGGTCGCTCCGCAACTGTCTGGAAGTGGCATAAAGAGAAAAAGATGATGTGTATTTGTGCAGCACAAGGAAAGAAAACTGGCTCACGATGGTGTTTGTGCATACTCCTGCTTCGACGTCCCAATGACGAACCGTAGAGTCGAAGCCACAACTGTGTGCATGCCGGCGCGAGTTGAGGGCAAAAATTGCCTTGGAAACACGGGCTGTGTGAGACTTGAGAACTGTGGCTGGACCCTTGTTCTTCGGACGATCGTTTCCGCCTATTTTCCGCCTCTTCTTGCGGTCTCCACTCTCGGGGACTATGTCGTCTTCAGTAGGAATGGTGCTGTCCCAAACGCCGATATTGCCGTCCCAGGATGCTGTCAGAAGGGTTGAACCGGTGGAGTCTGCAGTGACAGAGGTCAAGGGTGAAGTATGCAAATGGAGAGTTGCAAGGGGCTGGGAAGGCCTTGTTGTATCGTCTGCGGGGAATATTTTTGTAAGGCGGGCGGTCAAATCATGGGACGCGCTAGCGATAACACATGAGTTGTCGTTCGTATTTGGACCTGACACGAGGGCAACGGAAGTGACCGGTGCGAGATGCGCGGATACGTCATGTATACAATTCTGAGAATGGTCGAAGAGACGGACATGGCCATCATACGACGCTGTCAAAAAGTGTCTGGATTAATATTTGAGCTGGAAGGTTACAGTCCAATAATGAAAGGGGCATACTGCGATATACTGCACGAAACGGAAGACACCCAGTCTTCATGCGGGAGAGCGGAGAGGCGCTGAGGGGGGAGCACGGACTCGAAATATTCGATCTCGAGCGTTTCTTCCTATTCCACCAACAATTTTTTTTAAAAAAGTCAACACTGGCGGGGAGTTCAAAAGGCCCGCACCTCTCCTACGCCCTTTTCTACCGTCCATTCAGCAAGGCTCGTCCGTAGTATTTCTCCATGGATGAGGAAGTCGAACGGGATGGGGTCCGTCAAGGAGAGGGCCTTGTTGATGAGTTGGGAGAGCTGGTATCGCTTCCATTCGACAGGTATCATAAACTTTTGACTAGGCAAGACATAGCGCGTCTTCGTCGTGAACACGACCGCATGCGTCCCCATCGTATGTATTAGCCCGTCCCGTCGCAGGACTAGTACTCGAAGTATACACAAATGTATTAGTCATCAACAGAGATTATCTTTTCGCTTGGCGAGTCACTTCCAGACTGCCATCGACGAGCGATGCGTTACTACGAACAGCGGTATCCAGAGGTGGACGAGCTTGTAATGGTGCAGGTGCGCCAAATAGCAGAGATGGGTGCATATGTCAAACTGGTGGGTCCGTCGTCGTCAGTGTTGCATGTCATTTCTGACATTCACTCAGCTCGAGTATGATAATATCGAGGGAATGATCCTCCTGTCTGAATTGTCACGGAGGCGCATTCGCAGTATACAGAAACTCATTCGTGTCGGCAGGAACGAGGTCGTCGTCGTCCTTCGTGTCGATCGCGAGAAAGGTTCGCACGTATCTTTCATTAGCAGTACTCCACGTCGTGACTCGTTTTGAATCCAGGCTATATCGATCTTTCCAAGCGTAGGGTCTCTCCAGAGGACATAGTCAAATGCGACGAGCGCTACACAAAATCAAAGACAGTTGCTAGCATCATGCGGCACGTCGCTTCAAAATTGCCTGCTCCAGCGGCGGAAGAAGGTGCAGATGTAGGGTCAAGCGAAGAAGCGGCCCTCGAAAAGCTGTACGAAGAAATCGCATGGCCACTTGGAAAAACATATGGACACCCGTACGACGCATTCAAGCTCATGCTCAGGTATGTTTACCTCACAGCTGCCTTGCACTGCTCAAGTATCGAATGATCACAGCGATGCGCCAACAGTACTCGCTACATTACCTGCACCACCGAGCGAAGAAATCGTCCAAATCTTGCTCGCAACCATCGCACGTCGCTTGACCCCCCAACCAATCAAGTTGCGTGCGGACATCGAACTGACTTGCTATATGCCAGCAGGCATTGATGCGATCAAACGCGCGCTGCGCAAGGGGGAAGCACAGAGTACGGAAGCCGTTCCCATCAAAGCAAAGCTTGTCGCACCACCATTATATGTTCTCAGCACGAACGCCACTGACAAGGTCGGTTTCACGTTCTTTTTTTTTCTCCCTGCTTACGCGTATGTCCGCTTCTATTAGTATGCAGCAGTAGACAGACTAGAGCGCGCAATCGAGTCCATACAGGCTTCCATCGAGCCACAGCGTGGAAACTTGATCGTCAAAATGAAGGCAAGTCATTGCTATATTCCATGGTGGCTTCCTGTCACTTATCATCTGCGAACAGCCGAAAGCAGTGTCCGAAACCGAAGAGCAAGACCTTGCACAGCTCATGGCTAAAGTTGGACAAGAAAATGCTGAAGTGTCCGGTGATGAGGATGATGAGGAGGGGATATAGAAGGATCTTGCAACGTGACATGACATGACTACCTCCGCACTGACCCATCAACTACTCTGCTTCCCTTTGGCACAGGCAACAGCCTTCCAACAGCACGTTTTCTGAGCAACCATGAATTTACCAACCCATAGGGGTCCCGCATTCTCAATAGTGATTTGGACCAATCGACATGTTCGCTCAGTAAAGTGTCCGCCTAGGTGTTGGCTCCAGCCAACCATTTTGCATAGTGTCATATCGCATTAAGATACACGAGGCGAAAGTGTGTGAATCTAGTAAACATAACCGAGGAGCTTTCCACCGACGTTTTTGCGGCGTGCCTCCTCATGGTCCATGATACCAGACGATGTTGTCTGCACGATCGCAACAATTTAAGGGTTAAAGAAGAAAAAAATTGGCAATTGGCACGAGGAAGCACGTACCAGGATAATATAACCAAAACCACGAGAGGGTAGCAGCAAGTTCACCCAGGACTCGATCTGGGTCACCTGTACACTAAACCGTGGGGAGATGACGCCCGTCTTGTTGAGACGGCCATTTAGTTGTATGACAATCTTGCCTGAGCGGTGATCGTCGATTATCTCGAATTCACCAATGTAGCCTAGCAATTCTTTAGAGATGGTATTTTCTAGGTAGCAAGGATCACACTCACCGTGTCTTTGCATGACGCTGAGGAATTTTACGACAACCTTTGACGAAGGTCGAATGAGCACTTGCCGCTTTCCACGGCGCTCAGCGTTGACAATACTGTTCTGTCGTGAGAAGCTTAAGTGTCGGTTGCAGATGGTGAGAGGTTCGAACCCACAAGACAGTCGTTCTAACCGGAACATCAGCAGACGGCGAAGACGCGCTGACGCGACAGCACGTACCAATACGGAGACGCGAACCATGTCGACAGCGAGGTGTTGGTGTAGGATCCGAAGGGCGGCGTGAAACTATCTGTCTTGTCGAAGCAAATCAGCTCAGTGGGGAGGGCACTGGCCGGGTGGCTGAGTCGACTGTATAGTAGTCCCAGCCACACCTCGGCAGTTCCCGGCTACACCTTCTCCCATCCACACAACACCGTCCCCAAGCGACATCCTCGACAGCCAAATCTCGCCAAAATGGTATGACATGTCGTCGGCAGTGTACTGTATGTTAATCGATTTGTAGGGTCGCGTTCGTACCAAAACCACCAAGAGGGCCTCTCGTATGCTCATTGAAAAATAGTGCGCAAACCTACGCATCGATATTCGTCGAGATTGCTACTGACATGTGCGGCCCAGCTACCCCCGCCTTACCCTCGACTTCCACACCAACAAGCGTATTATCGATGAAGTTGCAACGGTCCAATCGAAACGTCTCCGCAACAAGATTGCCGGGTTCACGACACATCTGATGAAGCGTATACAACGCGGACCCGTCCGGGGTATCTCCTTCAAGCTCCAAGAGGAGGAGAGGGAGAGGAAGGATAACTATGTTCCCGAGGTCTCTGCCCTCGATACGAGCGCTGCTGGGCTCGATGTCGATCCCGATACGCAAGTACGTGTCTTCGTGCCATCTTTGTATTTGCAACATTGATTTGTAACGCGGGGGCGATGTGTCTTTTAGGACATGCTCAAAAGTCTTAACTTTGACATTCCTGTGAACATCGTCCCAGTGGTTATTGCCCAACCGGAGCGGGGACCCCGTCGGGAGAGGCGCACAGTTCCAGGTGCTGGTCGATGATATCTCAGAATACGGAATGCATAATTGGTGTCGGTATGCCCATTATCATGCTACATGCTTGCCACCCCCAACTTGCGCTAGTATATGTACCTGAATATGCCATGTTCCAACTGCATTCACGTCGCCTGCTGCTCTTGGCTGACAGTTGGACTAACTACTCAAGATGATTGTATCCTTCTTCGACGCGCAACTTGTAACCCACTATTGAGGTTTCATCCATAAAGTTCAGGTGAGCAGCCGTTTGCGGCAAGGCTTTTGAAGACGCTTGCACCTATCCCGTCGCTGCTTGTGAACTCTAGCCTCTGGAGGCATTGTAAGCTGGGGTGGGATTTTCCTCTCGGAGAGCACGCAAATAACGGTGAATAATTGAGTTTACGAATTTACTGACGATAGGTCTTCTGGCATGACTTCCATTACGTGGGCGTTCAATGTATTTTGAAGCACGACCTCCGAACTTTACAGACAATTGGTAATCGTTCACCTCCAGGCGTCAACAAATGCTCTTGAAGTTGTGTATGGTTGATACGATCCTTGGACAATGTTCACCGCGAGAAGGACGACATGCATGGGTGGCCCAGATCCTTTGGGAACAGTACAATTGTATGGATTCTAAAAGTTTTAACAACAAGAAGTACTTTCACTGATCGACATATAGCCTTTAGGAGTCAAACATCGCTCAATGCATCCATCTATAAACCCAGGCTGACAGGAATGCAACCCAGGCCAACAACACCCCCCTGCCGGGTTTCTCAGCAACGTATCACTGGAGATGGTAAGCATGTCTTACTGCAGTGCTGCCCGCGCAGCAGACAGGCTGCTGTTCGCAATTGGCTCCTGTCCCGAGGCCAATGGCCGTTATGGGGATACAGTCCAGGCCAATACTACCGGTTAATCCCTGGAGGATTCCTAGTGATCCAAGGAGGCCAAGAGTTGAAGAGTCATCTGCCTATATACAGTCAACGGACATCAGGAGGGTAGATTATAAGATCTACCGGCTGCAGGGATCCACAGCAGCTGAGGCTGCCAGTGTCGCAATCACCGCCCTGCCTGACGACGATGCTGGGTGCAGCGGCGGATGCGGCGATGATGACAGCTAAGAAAGCACACACACGAGGGAACATTGGATGGTACCTTGGAAACAAGTAGAGATGGTTTGCGGTCAGGAAGACCAATGTTGGGATGGGGGATTCTGGCATGGACGACCATAGTTTTATGGGCCTTTCGTTTGGGATTCCGCGAACGGTGGGTAATGCGAACGACTTGTAAGGGAAAGAGATGTCAACGTGACATCACAAGAAACAGGTCGTTCGGTCCGTTAATTGGTCCTCAACAGCTGCTAAAGTCCGGCAGAGTTATTCATGTTCGTCGAGAACGTTCCCTCTCCTGACAAGATGCAGCCACCAAGCTATGCGGCCAGTTCAATTAGTCGATTGAACGTCCTAGCTGACCGCTCGTTCATCGGCGCATGAGAATATGCTCCGTTCCCCGCGCACATAACGGCCTGACAGGTCAGCAGCAGGTCCTGAACAAGTGGCTGCGTTGCATCTGCACGTCTATTGTGCGGTTGTTCCAGCTAGGTAAGGGAAAAACAAAACTTTATCATGATAAATTGATTAACAATCAGGTCTTCAGCGATGATATGAAAGCTTCCGTTTTGTCTGTGTTGTATACCAGCCATATGATGCGGTCAAATTTGTATAGAATGTAAAAGAATTAGAACGCATTAAGACGTGGTACCTAGATACGGCTGTTGCACACGTGGTAAATCGAATGACTGCATTGCAGACTCTTTAAAGAAGGTTGGGCTTCAGGCAGAGGACTAGGAAGAGGAAACCTCAGTAGTTTGGCAAGCAACTATATCGTTAATATGTACCTGTAGGTGACTACAAGGTATCAATAAGTAGGAATGAACCCAAGTAACAAATGGTACTCACCCACAAGCTACTTGAGGGACTAGAAAATTGTCTACTAAGTACTATGTGCGATAGTAAAGTGATTAAGTAATCCAGCAAATGCGCGCCAACAACGACCTGTTGCATAGTTCCAACACTCCTTCGCTTACATGTGGGATGTAGTGGCTTTCGTCGGCTCGGCGAACGTCTTTCACCATGAAGTTTATTGGGTTCCTTTATACTGTAACGCTGTCACGACCGTTCAACACAAACACTCGCCCATAATATATAAGCGTTCTGTCCATTGGGAACTCACATACATGTAAATACTGACTTTCGCTAATGGATTTCTACAGTTCCTTTGCTACACACCATCCACCCGCAAGAACTACGAGTTCAGTAGCTCAACAAGTCTTCTAAAGAATGTCGATGGGGTCGCAGTTAAGGCCGATCAATTGTGCACTGGCCTATCAACGCCGGTCCGTCACTGAGCTAAGTTCACGATAAATAGCGAGTATGACTCACGAAAGTTGTGCCTTGGCAGCAGACGGCCTGGGCATTGCAACTGTCATCCCCGAGAAGAGCAATGATATCGAGGTCAACACATCCGATGCCAAGGTTTCCGGTCAGGGCGTTAACGTTAATCCCTAACAGGCTAATAAGACCTTGAAGTTGCTGGGCCTTGGACAAAGTGAGGGGATGCTAAAAGAAACAAGATGCGAGCAGACTTACCGACCCGTAGTTGTCGCAGCACAATGCGTTAGCATTGCAGCTACCACTGCCACCTCCCACTCCTCCTCCTCCTCCTCCTCCTCCACCTAAAGGTCCGCCCGCCCTGGCGAGGTTGTTAGGCACGGCGGTAGCGATACCCGCCAGAGCAACACTCAAGATGGCAGAACTGATAAACATGAGGTATGTGAAGCGGGTGCGCGGAATTCAACTCGGGGAGTCTGGGGATTCTAGGTGTGTACACAAGGATTTTATACTAGTCCTGCGCGAATATTTGCTAGCCCGGATTCCGTGTTTATCTGGAAGAGGAGCAAGTAGTCCTTTCGAAATGCGGGTTGTCTAGAGCATCAAGCGTTACAACGGATGGTTTGGCCGCTTCATGTGATACATGCGCCCTAAAGTATTCATCTTCCGATCGAGCTGTGGGGTGTCGTGTCCAGCTACCCTCACTACCATCAACGTTGCGATTCCAAGGACCAATGGCATAACTACTCATCACAGGACACTATGGGTGGGATCAGTAAGTCGGTGGGGGCGGCCTGGCTGACTGACAATCCCCTGAGCAGTTAGTCCATTAGAAACAAGGGCATGGAAGTAGCCTGCAGCCGGTAGTGGCAAAGAAAGGTTTTGGCAATGCCCTTTCCGAGCATACCCGTCTCGACAATCAACACGGTTAGTATGTGTTCTGGTTTTTCGTGGTCAACGCGCAGCGTGTCCTTACATTTCCCCGTAGCATTATAGGCATCCCCGTGACATTCTTGGTGTCGAGAATGCAGATTGGGCAACATAAGCGCAGGGTTGCTGGAAAGACTCATATCACGCGGATGGGACTACTCAGACATGGTAAGGCCGGGTGATGGGCGTCGAGGGCATCGTTGTTCTATCGTACTCCGGCGATATCATACGTATTATGTGATTGGCAAGCTCTCAACTAGCGCAAACGGGCCAAGGCTTCTCAACACTCAGCAAGTTTGGTTCAGTACACGTTGGGCTAAGGAACACCTGGATTTGTTTAGGTCAGATCCCGCGCGGTCAACAGTACATTCCTCTGAGATGGTCTTCCTAGGCGTCACATCATACTAGTAAGATCTAGGAGTCATCACACACTCATCCACTATGGTTTGGCAATTCAATTACCAGGACTTCCGCAGTACTCATTTACTGCATTCGGCGCCCCAATTACAGGCTTACCCTCAGCGCGCAGTAGTCCCCGATGGGAAGCTTGTACAATCCACCGGCGTGCGATACCCTAGACAAGCGGCAGTCTAAATTAAGGAAGCAGACTTTACTGTGATGTTTGATTAACAATCAGACACGATACGAGAGTCTTCGTCTTGTCCGTGCGGTATGTCATTACTTACGGGTTTACACATGACTGACTCAATGCACCATTCGCAAAAGCTCATTCGTAACTAGAAGGCAACCTCCAAACGTACTGTCCATAGGGAGATTCAAATCAACTTAATGTATGCTCCATTTCGTTAGTGGATTTCTATGGTATCTTCCCTGCACAGACCATCCATTCTTCAACAGTCCAACGATTCAGAGCACGTGCCTTCTAAAGAACCTTGAGGGGATCACAGTTGAGGCCGACCAATTGCAAATTGGCCTATCAATGCCGTTTCGGTCACTCAGTTGAGTTCAGGGTGGATAATGGAAACGACTTACGAAAGTAGTCCCTTCACAGCAGACGGACTGGGCATTGCAGGAATTATCTGGTAACAGAGCAATGACCTCAATCGGGATACAACCAATGCCAAGGTTGCCGGTTAGAGCGTCAACGCCAACGCCCAATAGACCACCGAGAAGACCTTGAAGTTGATCATACTAAGGCAAAGTAAGGGACAATGCTGGGGGGACAAGATACGAGCAGACTTACCGACCCGACGTTGTCACAGCACAGCGCGTTAGCATTGCAGTTATCACCACCAACTCCAGTTACGCCGTCCCTGGCGAGGTTACTAGTGGGGGCAGCAGTAGCAACGGCCGCCAACGCAACAGTGAGGAAGACAGAAGTGTTGACGAACATGAGGTTTGTGAAGCGAATACACAAAGTTCAACTGAGCTTGCAGGTTCTGGAGATTCTAGGCGCCTCGGTAAGCTTTTTATGCGCTTTCTGCACAACTACTTGATATGTGGTAGTAAGGTTCCATGGGACCATGACCAACTACCTTCACTACCATCAAACTCCACTTGGAGCCCCATCGGCAAAATCGCTCTTCGCGGGACACCACGAGTGACTACAATTAGTCAGTGAAGCAGTCTGGTTAACTGACACCCCCGTGAATAGTTAGGGACCAGTGGCCCACGGTCTGGAACTAGTCCACAGTGGTAGGGGCAAAGAGATATTTGGCAAGATGGTTTCCTAGCGTGCGCTGATGTGGACAATCAAGTTGGTTAGCGTGTGTTGAAACGTTGAATGGCGGTCAACGCGCGCAACGCATCGCTACACTGACGTGCAGCATTATTGCATCTTTGAGGCGTTCTTGGAATGCTTTTCTCAGAGTTCCAGCATCCACTGGACAACTAAGGAGTCCTAAAACTGTTCACATCATATCCACCGCTACCACCCAGTCTACACAAGGTGAATCGCTCACCGGCTCCATCGTGACCCCATTTTTAGGCACTCACCGTCCCTGGAGGGAACACGTAAACCTGGTTTCACGGACCTCACGTCATACTAGTAAGTTTGGGAGTTGTCTTAGACACTATCTACATACATACTTCCTTTGTCGCCTGGAGCTGAGGTCAGGGCTCACGTAGGTACTTCCATTTCCCAGTCATAAGTTATGGCGGGGGGTCCGTTAAATGTGACCTAACAGTTCATCCACCCTACGATGCTTGAAACGATGCAGTTACCAGGACTTCGGCAACTAGAACTTAATCGTCACTGTGTTCGACGTCCCGATTACAGGCTTACCCAGCATCCAGCAATCCCAGACGGGAAACTTCCACAATATCTCAGCGTACAATATGTCAATATCCTCGTCAGAACGTCCGTTATGTGGCTCTCCCATTCAACTCGGAGAAAACAAAATTTTGCCATGCATGGTGTTTAGTCAACAGTCAGAGAACATACTGGCGCTTCCATCTTGCCTGTGCTGTACGTCATATTCGATTTTCTTGTATCCAATTGCTTCATGCAGCAGCCACAACAGCTGGCCCAATTTGGAGGATCATGCAAACTTAATATATGTTCCTGTCTACTACCTTTCGATAATGGGTTTGTAACGTTTCTTTGTTACACAAGCCGTTCACCTACTAACCACAACCCTTCAACAGTCCAACTACGCGTCGCGTACGCCTTTTAAAGAACTTTGAGGGGATCGCAGTTAAGGCCGACCAGTTGCAAATTGGCCTATCAATGTTATTCCGCGTCACTGAGCTGAGTTCACGATAGATAATGGGTGTGACTTACGAAAGTAGTCCCTTCGCAGCAGACCGCCTGGGCATTGCAGGAATGATCCGGTATCAGATCAATGACTTCAATTGCTACGCAACCAATGCCAAGGTTTCCGGTCAGGACCCCGGCCCCAACGCCCAACAGACCGCCGAGGAGGTCTTGAAGTTGGTCGTACTAGGGAAAAATAAGGGCGATGCTGGAGAACCAAGACATGAGCAGACTTACCGACCCGACGTTGTCACAGCACAGTGCGTTAGCATTACAGTTATCACCACCAAGTCCACCACCACCGTCCCTAGCGAGGTTGGTGGGGACGGCGGTGGCGATGGCCGCAAGAGCAACCGAGAAGAAGACAGGAGCGTGGACAAACATAAGGTATGTGAAGTGAGTGCACAGAATTCGACCGAACGTACTGTACTGGTCCTGGGGATTGTAGGCATGCAGAGAAGGTTTTTATGCGCACTTTTACTTGATAGGTGGTAGTAAGGTTCCATAAACAATCACGTTCACTGACATCAATGTTGCGACTCCAAACCCCAATGGAACAATCGCTCTCCGAAAAGCACTACGCGTGAGTCCAAAAAGCTAGTGGAGCAGCCTGGCGGTCTGACAACCCTATGAATGGTTAGGGGCTACGGTATGAAATCTGCAGTCAGTAGTGTTTTGGCGTTGCCGTTTCCCAACGAGCGCTGGTCTTGACAATCAAGACGTTTAGCGTGTGTTCTGCTAATCTGAATGGTGGCCGGCGCGTAGTGTATCGCTGCATTGCGACCTGGCATCATTGTGTTCCTGCAACGTTTCCCTAATAATTCCCGGACCCGCTAAAACTTAAAAAACAAACTCCAAACCGCAGTCTACACAACCACAACGCTGCTTGCCGACTCCATCGGAATTCCTTTTCAGATGTTCATCATGCCTGGTAGGAACGCATATACTTCCTGTTTTTCCCCGACAGCCAGGTTTAGGAGTCGTCTGGGTCTCCACTTGGCGAAGTAAAGACCCCGACAGAAGATGATCCTTCCCTTTAGCGGAGGCAATATAGGTGTACAGGCACCGTGGAAACTGTGACGACCACAGCTGCCAAGGCGAAAGCGAAGGACATACCTACGAACACCAAGTGCGCAAAGAAAGTGGAGAGGGTAGAGTCATCTGTCCACAAAGCAAGCGACACACCTCCTACAAGCAGCGAGCTGCGCCTGGGAGGGTGCAAACTGAGATGTGAGATTAACTTTGATCCCGCATGGGTCGGGTGGGTCCCGCGAGGCACCATTTAGTCTTCACTACCGTCAACGATAGAAGTTTAGGTGGGGCACTGACCTCACATACGCAATTGTGTGGGGCTGCTTAGTGAAGCGGGGATGCCAAGAACATTGGTCAACGGTACGAGACTAAGGGCAACTATATTGAGCCTGAGCCTGAGCCGTCGTGGCTAGTGCATTGGGTCATCACCTCTCCCTGGAGACTTATTACCCCAAATGACAATACTACTACCAATTCCACTGCGATGATTAATACGGACTTGGATTGTGTCTCGATTCCTCGGAGCTTTACCGATGGTAGTCTTCATGTTAGTGGTAGAAAACAGATTATACAGGCACGAAAGTTACCTGGAAATGCTTCTTTGGTCCTAGAAGTAGGTTTGGGTTTGTTCTCAACTTATTCAGAACACCGCCAGGCGTTCAACCTGCCAGTTATGACCTCGTTTGGTCGTTATAATGAAACTCCGGATCGGGCATAAATTGGCCATAAGTTGCAAGTGGAATCGCAGCGTAAGGCTCTGGGGATAGGCACGTTCCTGAAGTAGTAAACGCCAAATGGATCAGACGAGGTGGGGGGTCGTGGATGTCATCTGAACGATGGCTGGATACGCTGTAGTGTGAAGGAATTGTGGACTCTTATCATCGAGTCACGCTAGTACCAGTTACTATGGCTGCTGGCATAGATACGCACATCCCGCCTCAGAAACCCCGTCACCCGATTGCAGGTGGGCTCGTGGGCCCGTCAGAGACGGTTTCGGAAGTACAAGGGACTAACAAGCCAATTGGACGCTCCATGATGGACCGAGCGGATCCACTCCACAGTCCATGAATGGTTTCTCTGTGCCAACTAACGGTTGGTGGTTGCGGAGGTGAATGGCGGGCCCGGGCCTTGACATCGACTGGCTGAGGCGCGTTTCCAAGGAGGCCCCTGAACGACCACTCAGAACAACGTATCGCCCTGACCAAAGGCTCATAAAAGCGTGCGCCATATGCAAGTGAGACCACAGTTCGCGTCTCAAATCCCATGTTCGCTAACACTCTTGCACTCTTCCCCGTCGCTCTGGCGGCCGTCGCTACAGCTGTCCCCACCCACCTCGCCAGGGACGGAGGAGGGGATACCGGTGGGGGTAACTGCAATGCTAACGCACTGTGCTGTGACAACGTTGGTTCGGTATGCTTGTTCATATCTCGTTCGTCCAGCGTCGCCTCACTTTGACGTGTGTCCTACTAGGCCAGCAGCCTAGGTGACCTCACGGGGTTGTTGAGCATCGGTCTCGACCTTCTGGACGGCAACCTTGGCATTGGCTGTGTCCCAATTGAGGTCATTGCTCTAATACCAGATAATTCCTGCAATGCTCAATCTGTCTGCTGCGAGGGGACTGCGTTTGTAAGTCGTACCCATTACCCGTTGGTAACTTGACACTCAGTGATGGTTGTGAACGGCACTGATAGGCTAATCTGCAATTGATCGGCCTTAACTGCGATCCCCTCAAAGTTCTTTAGAAAACGCACGCTCCGTGTTTTTGGAATGTATAAGAGTTATGACGGGTGGGTGGCGCGTTGGTTAGAGCATCGATCGCAGCGGAGAGTTCTAGATATCATCTTGTTAACTTCAGCGGACGATAGCGGGTTGACACACGTGGTATGTTGGTATGACGTGCCGTTTCATTCAAAGGACAGAACACCTGGGTGTCACTATCCGGGTTTCATTGACTGAACCCTCCATGGCCTTGTGAACTTCTTGAGCTATTTGTATGTTGTGACCGACAAGTGGTTAGAATGGTAAGGATAGTGGACGTCTCATGGAAAAGCTACTGTCTTCCAAGTACATATACAATTGTGGATTTCTGCAGATGTGGCGTGACACACGTAAACCACAGGAAATCATGGACTTACTGTAGAAACACGGGGACTTCTCTACGCTTTGCTCGATGATAAGCGTTCCCATGGAATCATAATTCCGCCATATCCACCTTAAAATTCTGGTTTGCTCCAGCCCTGCCTTAGGCTTCAACGAGAGGTCCAATGATAACTCACCTAGGTGGCTGCGTGTAATTCTGAAGCAGCGAGTTCTTGTAATCAAGTCATTGTGAGGGCGAGGTATTTGCGCATATTTGTACCTGAGCTACTTCGTTGTAGGCATGGGGAGATTGATTGAGGCAAGGTCGGCACCGCGTCGCGAGGCCCTGAAGGGCCGCAGTCAGTTTCTCCAATCCCGTTCGGGGCCTCGCGACGGCGCCGTCCTTGCCTCAATCAATCTCCCACTACCTAGGACCCGTGACCACACCATGCTCCCCACTTGTCATGCGGAGCCCTCAACCTCTCCGAGTCGCACGGACAGCGTGCCCTAGGCTGGCCTGCTGATTACACAGTTTTCAATACCGCTGGCAGCTTCGGGTCATGGGCACCATAACTACAAAATCCCTGCCGTCGCACTGAGCCAGTGAGCACTCCGTGGCATTTGAAATAGAACGAAACATGGATGCCCCACATTGTCTACTCCGCATACACGATAACAATCACAGGACACTGACCTTGTGACACTAATCCCTGACCTCCAGCAATCCTAGATCTGATCATCACGAGACCGATTTATATACCCGAGAACCGGTGTCTATGGGAAAAGTTGGTGGATATGAGCTTTTTTCTGGTGCTGCTGGAATATAAACCGAATTGTCTCACGTTCCCCCTGCCATGAATCTAGCAGAAGAACAATATGGAGATTCCCTGCAAAAACAGGTATCGAGCTCGTGGCCGTCTCCACTTATCTCTTTCATACTCCTCCCTCCTACTGTACCCGTCCTGGGTCTCGCAGCTTTCCTAGTCTCGTACTGGGGTTGTCGGTATGTTGGGAGCACTATATCTCGCCATCGTACAGTCCATCGGGAGGTAGATCCCGCCATCCGAGAAGCAGTAGAGCGAATGGAAAGTGATGAACGGGTGATCTAATGACCACGCCTAAATTACATAACCGGTGGTGAGGTGCGTGAGTACCGCCTGGATCTGAATCCTGATGCCGAATTCCGATCTCGGTACCGGTGAAGGTGTGGAGTCTGGACCAAGCATCACACGAATTCACCATCATCAGGTAAATCTTTCCGCACTTTGAATCGCAAGATTGCCAGTTCATCATTCTCAGCAAAAGCATCAATAGTCAGAAAGATAGTCTGGATGGAAAAAGCATCCGCTAAAAATCATGGATGCTATCCGTACCTACGAAAAGAGACACGAGGATTTTGGTTACTTTGTCACTGATAGCTTCACAGGTCTGTCACAACGGAGGCCACCGAGTAGGACTTGGCAGACTTCGTCCCTGGGACATCGATGGAAGTTGCCGATATTTTGCAGTGGCATCGTGCTATTACCGGAGGGCGGACACGGCGACACAAACGCTCTTTGGCAGACATACCACGAGCATGTCGTAAATTATTTGCTGGAAGACTGCGAGTTGACGGCCATTGGTTCCTCTTGGCTCCAGCAGGTCCAGAAGGCGACTGCGACCATAGAGTGGGACATTGCACCCTTCTCATTATTTTGGCAAAGAAGTCTTGCTGCGGCGTTCACTAGGTTTGAATGATTTCCCTACTTCCCTGAATTGAAGCTTGCCGTGTTAATTATCCTACACCACGCAGTTTCGGGAAAACCTATATTTTCAGCCTTGTATCTTTTGAAAAATTATTGACAACAGCGTGTCTCATGCAATCTAGCCCGATTAGTCTGCATAAGTTGCGTTCCTGACTCAACGTGGGGCAACTAGCAGCAAGATGGAATATCGCAAGTTGGAAAGTATGGCCCTCAGGGTCAAGGAGAATCGTATCAAAGACTCAACAAGACTGCGCAAAGTTGGAGCACATGATCCATTCCTTGCGATAAGTCGTGTCAAACCAATTTAGACATACAAAGAAATAATGTCCCCAGTGACTGACCCCCGATGCACATAAGAAGCCCCATGCCTCTCACTAACCGTAACACCAATGCTCATTTCCCCCATGCTCTCTGCGCTAGACACGGTGCTACCACTTACCTTCCATGACACGTTTTCCGTGTTAAGGATTGTGCAAGTTACAACCCCCCTCTGGATTCTCTTCGGTGCTGGGCTCTGCTTCTTCACGATTGGCCAACGATGCAAGCAATCAATTGTGAGTGAGGCATTGTCATCAAATATTAGCCCTCAATCATACCACGCTATAGGCCTCCGGTCATAGTCCGACGTATCTGCTCCCTCCGATTATAGACATTCCAGTAGGTTGAGGAGCTTATCGATCGTCATCTTGGTGTTAAATCACCAAATATGATAAGGCTAGTGAAATGTTTTCATCCCCGCAGAAGGCCTATGAATCGGCGCTGAAGGATCATGGACCTGTGATTGGAGTGTGGAGGAAAGGCAGGGTTTGTCGGCTCTTACCGTCTGTAGGCATTAGCCTTGAACCTCTTGAATAGCTTGAGTATATCGTCGACGAGGAGTATACCAAGGAGGTCATATCGAATGATCAAGACTTCAGCTTTGAACGTGGAACAGCTAGGGTAAGCACATCAATCGATCTTCCCTCTGACATGTGAATGGCGTACACGCTTCTTTAGGTCCTAAACATGTGGTTTATAATACCGCTGAGCAACGGCAAATTTTTCAAGGATATACACATGGCAGTCGCTGGTGGTGTCATCCCAAGAATGGAAAAGGTAGTTGATCAGAGTAAGTTCTCGATTCTACCGTCATCACGAGCGTCTCCGACCTAACCCTATAATTTTCTCAGTATTTCCCACCTTCAAACGGCAAGTTCATAGAATGGTGAAAAACTCCCAACTGTCAGGGAAAGGTGTCGACCTGTTCGCGGATGTGCACCGTTGCATTGCAGAGGCAATGTTAATAATCATCCTGGGCGAGGTACGTTAACTAGTCAAAGTTCTCAAGTTTACCACTCACAAAATGGACATGACTACCATCAAAAGAGCTACGTCAGTGACCGTACCCTACAAGCCACAGAGGAGACAGCGCATGCGATCGCAATCATGACAGGTATCTACCAAAACACATCTCCTTTCGCACGGACGCTCCCAAGGACATGGAAAATCATCACATGGTGCGTACCGCAGTACCTCATCCACCGTAGAAAGTAAACCGGGGGGAATTAGGGTAAGGCTGGTGGTGGCAGTCATTCTGTTCCAGTATTGTCGCGTCATTGTGCCAATCATATGGAAAGAAATTTGCACACGAAAATACAGGCCCCTAACTCCACGCATATCAGAAGACATTGACGAGGAAGAAAGACACGATGTGAGCAATTCTCAGGTGACTTCTGTGACCACACTAAGCCGCCGCAGGAGCCCCTTGTCCACTATATAACCAGAATGTACGCGAACTCCGAGGGTCGCGTCTCCATTCTTTCTGCAGTGTGGGTGTCTATCGTGGTACTCGGGTACGTTGAAATTTCGAATTACCAGCAATGGGTAGGATGTCTGGAAACTGACCCAGAGATTCCCAGTTTCATTTTCGCATCCGTACATCAGACAGCTTCCGTTGTCGTTTGGGTGGTGTTCGAACTAACCATTCGAAAGGAGTACTTGGCATCCATTCGAGAGGAATTATTGGCCACTGTGGACGGCGTAGACAGTAGCGGCATCCACAGGCTGTCATACGATGCCGTGAGACGATCAACTGTACTGGATTCTTTTGTACGCGAAGTTCTCAGAACGAAAGGGGACACCTTGAGTATAGCCCGTGAAACAACCCGTGACGTTCCTCTTGCAGGATACACGATCCCAAAAGGTTAGTGATGTATTACTTCTGTCTACTGACCCTTGTTTGATGCATTGATAATAGGCGGCTTCGTCTCTCCGATGACTACTCTCACGCATCGTAGCCGCAGGCTGTATGGTGAGAAGGCTGCTCAGTTTGACCCGAACAGATGGGTGGAAGGGCCCGCCTCGTCGACGATTGATCCAGGATACCTGCCTTTCGGTTTCGGAAGATGGGCGTGTCCAGGTCGCATCTTGGCGGTTACAGGTATACAAGCATCAGAGATCTGACCTACTGATGTTAATCTCTCCACCACAGAGATCAAGATAATCATACTCACCATGCTAGCAATCTCGGTGCCGGAAATTGAGGGTGGCCAATACACTGTGGTGGATCCCCTAAACGTGACGAGCGTCCCTCCGGTGGGAAAACTCCTTCTGCATCCGCTGGACTCAGAACCGAAGCAAAACTAGATGCACGTCAAATGGCGAATAGTTTGGGCTGATAGGATGAGATTGTATTAGTATATATTACCTCTGTTTCACTTCTCATGGGCACGTAAACTAAAGTCGTTAGAGTTCAGCAAATGAGGGAAAGCAAAACACAAAGTGCATGGACGCACGAGCATCGGGTTCGACCACACTTACTATGTCAAGACTTGGCATACAGTGTTTATTCCCTCCACGGACTGCTGCGAACGCTCACATAACGCGTAAAGAGACAGGCCAATCGTCCAGCGAGCACAAAACGCTAGCAACTGTAACTGCCCTCCACGGCCTCGGGATAGATACAAGAATGAATAACGCAGGATCCGTTCGGGTCGGGTGTTGCACCAAGCCATCCCATGCATAACTTGGTTGTTCTGTTTGTGCCAGGTACCAGGTATGCATTGATGCAATGGATCAGCTGCTCGGCTTGGTACCTACGTTTAAGTGTTCACATAACTTACTGCTAGAACCAACGAGAAGCTGTCGAGCCTGCCGATGCGCGCGGTCGTGGCAGACAGACCTTACATAACAAGATTGATCGGGGGCTCGAACTGAAATGAATCGATCTACAACGATATTGTGGTGTCTACCACCGCTCTCATGATGCCAGTCTCCGAGCCAGAGTTTGCAAAGCTTTGTGAAGTGTGCTCGAAGCTGGACATACAGTACATGACGCGTCCCCCACATCCCTGCCGTAAACCTCTACCCTGCTCAACACCCCCAACCCAGCGCAGATATGAAGCCGATGTCGCTCTTGGATCCGTCGATGAAATCAAGAGTCGGCGCCTAGGTTGCGACCTCTGCCAACTTATCGCCGAAGGCCTGGACAAAGAACCCCCAGATCTCAGTGGGACATGCCGTATGACGGAAAGTCGAGAGTTTTGCACCTTCAAGTTGCCGAGAAAATTCAAGGCTCAAGATTCCCAGCACCACACATTTCCATCTTACACAGGCTGTCGTGATTTTCGATACGTCCATGGAGAATCAGTTCAACGGGCCCTGCCCTCCCTTGGGAACTCAAAGCGAGAGATACCCTGACGACTCACTACATTCTTTGGTTCCAGGTCAGCAGCAACCGCATTTTGTTGAGTTGATCCTAAATAGTCAATGAAGGCTAAGGCCAGATCGTATGCCGAACCAATATATCCAACCCCCCAAACAGAACAGGAATTCCTCAATGCCATCGGCGGCAGACACGTCACCACGCAAGTAAACACACAACTCATACAAGCATGGCTCAACCAGTGTATAAGTAAGCACGGGAAGGATTGCAGGCCCTCCTTACCACTTTCGCTGGAGCGAACCAGAGAGCCGACCTTCGTGATCGATGTGATCCAGTCGTGCCTCGTATATACTCCTTCGCAATGCCGCTACGTTGCTTTAAGCTATGTGTGGGGCACAGCTGCTGTGTACAAGCACCTCCGAGAAGACACCCAGAATCTTCTGAAGGCAAGCTCCTTACGCTCGTTGCCTATCCCCGCCACAATCCGAGATGCTATGACCCTAGTACATGCCATCGGAGAGCGCTACCTATGGGTGGATTCACTTTGTATTATCCAAAATGACCTGGAGATGCTACAAGCGGAGATCACGCGGATGGGATCGATTTATTTGAAAGCTCTATTCACCATAATTGCTGCCTCTGGAGATAGTGCAGACAGTGGCCTTCCTGGCATCGAGCGAGGATCTCGTGAACGAGTGCAGAAGACCTTGAAGTTTGCTGACTGTGAACTCCTCACGGTGATTGATGTCCGCAAGACACCCAGTGGAATCGACGATACGCCATGGGCGCAGCGAGCATGGACTTTCCAGGAACGAATCTTGTCAAATAGGGTGCTGGTATTCTCTGAGAGTCAGGTTTACTGGAGCTGTCGAGCATCAGTGCACTCAGAAGAACGAGCTTTAGAAGAAGTCAGGGGATATTAAACAGCTTCACTTATCATTCCCCCAGAAGTACGCCAGTGACTATCTGTCCTGGAGCCTCTGCAGCCATCGGAGTATCGCGATCTCTACTACGACCTACTCTCCAGGTTACCGACAGCGGCGCTTGAGCTATCAAACCGACTATGCTGAATGCCTTCAATGGTGTTTCCGAGATTCTTGCAGCACTCCAGAACGACACGTTCTTCTGGGGCCTTCCGGGGTCATCTTTTTTCATATGCAATGACATGGAACTTCACTGGTCATTCTGGACAAAACCATGTTCGTGTTCCCATTATCAGGAAGCAATGGCCTCAAAGAAGTGGTTCCGATTCCTTCCTGGAGCTGGGCAGCATGGTCAGGACAGGACTTAAACCACCCTCCTTTCCTCCATGCCGGAGATGGCAGTCATGTGCGACCTGTGATTGATTTCAATATAGTGGATACAAATTATCAGCTGGTCAAAATTAAAGAACAGCCATGGCAGGACCATCCAGGCAATGGCATTCGTGCTTTATGGCAGGAGCAGGAGCCCCGTCAGCTTCCGCCTCTCACACAACATTCCTTTCTCAAATTGGTCGGTTGTACTTCTGGACTAGTCTTGTGAACGTGAGAGCTGCCCGATGCTGGAGGGTCAAGGGATCGCATACAGGTAGGTGGGGTAGAATACATACTCTCCCCACCTCCAGATTTTCAGAGCTCCGCCAATTATCAGCAGCGAGATCTTATTCCAGGACTTCATCGTGGTTGCAGCGCGAGGTGCTAGTACTTTGGTCCTTCTGGCCTATCGAGTGGAAAGATGGTATAGCATACCGAGTAGGGACAACAGACGTCGACGAAACGGAATGGGTTGAAATGAAGAACAGGGAGTGGCGGTTGATCACACTGGGATGACACGCATACACCACCACCATAACTCACTTGTACTTGGATTACAGCCTGAGTGTTTGAAGTAGACTGCCCACCGCCTTCGAGTCGACTCTATGTGAAAATGTGGCAGTTCACTGTCGCAGAACGTGCGACCGGATTATGTTGCACTGGACATCTCAGTCTGATCTTTATAAATCAAAGTTTAGGGCCAAGTATATGCGACGTATATCCGCATCGCGAGAGCACTGCATGCGAGATCAAAGCCAGTGCCTGTCTCATCCGTGTGGCTGGTCAATACCAGGGTGGAGCAGCTGTTGTACAGGACACACGAATGACGATAAAGTCCTCTGCTAATTCTGCGTCACGAAGCGAGGAAACGAATTGTATGGATACATGGCGAGTTACGCATTGCTCTTTGACGCTTGTGTTGGCGACTGTGCCTGCTCCCCGATCTTGGCTTGCATAACGTTGATCAAATAGTTTACATTCTCCTGCTTCTTCTGTATCGTCTCCGATAGGGTCTCAAGGTTAGTCCGGATGTATTCCACTTTGGTCGAGTAGTATTTTCGAGCCTCTTCCCGGGTCTTGGTGTGGTCAGCTTTGGGTGATGAGGTGTGAACCGAGCAGCTATCTCACTTTTTTGACGTAGTAATCCCGTGCCAACAGTCGACGATGACGTGTTCTGGATCGCTCAGCTTACCAGGGACATAGAGAGAATTCGTGAGCGGGAACAAGTATCGCGGTACCTAGCAGAGATGATTGAACCCTGCAAAGGGACAGCACTGTGGCTACTAACCCGCATTCTGTGGTTTTACCTCTTGTACGTTGTCTATGCACTGCTTGAATTTTGACTGTGCTTGCTTGAGTTGTGCGAAGGAGTTGGTGAGGTGAGACAACTCCTGTGAAGAAAGCTTCAGAGATGGCAGATTCCGTAGAGAAATTGCATCTAATAACCTCTTCGAGTTGGCGTCCGCACTTCAGCAAGCTGCTGTATGTCCAGATCAGCGATGTTGATCTGCTTGTGGCTGGGCGGTGCTGGCCATGCTTGACGTCGACGGAGGTGCAGGCTCATAAGTCGACCCCCCTGGCGATCTTGACCCCCCACGACCCCCCGTCGGATATCGGAATCGGCCCCTGCTAATACTGCCAAAAAACGTGCCAGCAGGGAGGATCATTGATATTGGCAGTGTCCGCAGCGACGAGGACAGCGGCAAGGGACGAGGACGACCATGTCAGACAGGTAAAAGTGGAGACTTGGGCAGACCACCACAGGACATCGGTCAGTTCGGTATTCGTATGATGTTGGCATCGGTGCACTGACATCACAGTGACTTCGTTTCTGTCCTCATCATGCATGTGACTAATCAGTCGCCATCTTCCATGCTTCGTTTCACCCCACCAAGGGAACGTCGTGGATTGGTGTCTCAAGGCAAGTAAAGGTAGGTCATGTTTTCGGCCCTCCTCCCGGCGTGATGACGGAAGCACGCGTTCATATGCAGACCTCTCCATCGACGGCGTGGAGTTCAGCACTCTACCGAGTGGCCTGCACCTGGTTGACCATGATATCGTGTATGTGTCGGCTCCTGTCTACTTTTTCCTGTCAGCTAATTTACTATGCACGTGTACTACACAACACTTGTACGCGACATGCGACGCTACCCTAGTTACTTCACCAAAGACACACACCCGGGCGTCTCTGTATTTCGCCGCAGACGCACCTCTGAACACGGTCAACGTGGTTTCCGCCTCTCCGCGCTAGGAGTCCTTCTCGCGCGCTCTTCCCGCCCCCGTCCATGGTTACACGTCGGCGCACTAAACGCACTCATCGACCAGATATATACTGCCGTCGAAGAGAGGGGGAGGAGTGTGTCTGATCAGAATCGAGGTGCCGTACTTGAGCCATCAGAAGATGCCGGCGATTGGGAGCCTGCACGTGCATTCTTTGAGGAAAGAATGGTCAGAAGAGCAGATCTTCGAGGTGCCGGTCAAGTGGAGAGGTTGGAGCTACGAGCTAGACAACGTGAGTCCTCTTAATTCTACCTTCACTCATCCCGTCCACATCAATTGCGTCTTGGGGTCCATTGTTCCCGACCAATGAGATTACTGACGTTGTCATAATTCAAAAAAGCCTGTCGCCTCGCCGACGCCTTCCACCCCAACAGTTACATCTCCCGCATCCTTCCTCCGCATCCTTGGCCCTTCCTGCTCTCACGCTATACAAACATGTGTTGGGGAGACGACGCATTCTGATATACACGCTACCACCTGTCGAGCCTGCATGTGTGCTCTGCTACGTAGCAGCGGATCTGTGTTTCGAGGCACAAGTGTAAGACTTTCTATGGTGGTAGTGGACCGGATGACACAGAAGACGAAGAAGGAAACTACACTGAGGGATCGCGAAGCGGTAGGTTATCCCTCACGGTTAAGCGGTCGGTCGAGGGAGGGCATCACAGTGCTTGGGATGGTCACGCTGAGCGACCTTGACAAGATGCGTCATGAAGGGAAGACCTGGCCGAGGCTGGATCGCATGTAAGTATCCCCTATTTCCTGACCGCGGCACCGCTGTTCGTTTTGATCGCATTCTTCGTCCGTTGACTCATCTCGATCGGTTGTCCTCGCTAGGCACCACGGACGCAATATTTCTCGAGAAGCCAGTCTCACTACGATCTTGTGATCGACTTGACCACTTCGACCCCCTTGCGATCGACTCGCCCAACGCTTTACGTTTCCAAATCCCGTTCACCAGCAGTCACCAGGCTCGCGAGGACCCACTCACTAAACTGTCGCTTGTCCGGTTCACGTGGAGCGATATCAGACTCGTGCGTGTCTCAACTGTCATCTAATTCTATTCCGCTGGTGTTCTAACCATTCAGCCGTGGTGCTACAGTGGAACGAAATCGAACGTATCTTGCAACTTGACGCAGGGGGAACTGATTATCCGACGACATGCTGTCGCCCGCCTGTCGGTTCTCCCATACTAAAGCGCCCGTCCTCCAGTTCCGCGGTTGCAGGTGCTGGTACTTCGAAATCTCCCGCACTCTCGTCCTGGGCGGACGCGTGGCGCGTGTATGAAGATGTCTGCCTTGTATGTGCGTCGCTCTGGATAGGGTCATGGCGCAGCAACTCCACGCAGTCGTATTCCACCGTGAACCCCGATGGGACAAAAGCAGACTGGGGAGGAATACGATTGACTGGGGACGACGACCTCACTGTAGATGGGCCTCTTGTAAGGAGCATTGGATTGGGAATCGAGGGAAGGCCGAGCTTGGTAACGAATGAGAGCGACGGGAGCCCAAACTGTAAAGGGGATGAAGAGATCTGGGGGCATGTCCCTTGGTGTGGGAGGAGGCTCAGGTGCAAGCGAGAGCAGCAATCGCGGACGCCAAGCGTCCACGAGCTCGGGGATGTCAGTCGAGGATAATGGTATATCCGCCATGCATGCGCCTGATGATCCAGTGGCGCAGAGGTTCCGGGAAGAGCGGATGGAGAAACAGATACGGACAACGCTGGCCCTGCTGCAGACGTTCCATGGGAACACATGTTTCCAACTTTCCAGGCTTGCAGAGTTAACGTCGACGGCGACTGGCAGAGCCAGTGCGACGGCAGCGACGGGTCAGCTTGTGGATGTTCCGTCCATTGCGGAGACGCCTGATCCCTCTGCACCGGCCATGCCTGACAACGACGTGATATACCTCACGCCACGGGACGTTCTCTCGTTTGAGCTTGGTCCGTTCAGTGCTCTGGATGCACGCTACCTGGAGTGGCTTGGTGAGGAGTATGGAGGTGGGAAGAGGGTCGTAGTAAGGAGGAGCTGGAAGGACTTGCTGGGTGTACTCCTTGGGTTCGGGTGATCGGTGGTGGGTTGTCATATGTCGGCCTCACACGCCCGTGCACCCTTACATTGGCACGGCTCTCCTTCCTTTGATTTCATTGAGCACTGCCTACGAAGCCGTCATGAAATGATCATGATATGATACCACTCTGTCACTCGTTTTATCCATGAAGGACAGCATAATTTTTTTTCTCCCGTTGATACTGCTGTTTATACACTGTACTCGGGATGCAGTGGAGGGATTTGGCAAGGCTCTGTACAGCTCCGGCCACTGCTCTGACCAGGTCACAGCATCGTCGAGTGATTTTTTACTTATAAAACTCGTGGTCCACTTGTCTTGTGTTGTTTGGCAGGCAGGCACCTCCCTTGCCCCCCCCTAGCTTGAGACTTAGCCGTATTCTATCGACCATTGCAACCGACTATGACGACAACGACCCAAGTCATTCCGAAGACCACCGTCGCTCCACGCGGGAGTGCCATGATTGCTACGACACCACCGTCATCTATTACCATTCCAACCACCCACGCAACCTCCACACTCCTACCGGGGCACATAATACCCACCATTACTGCAAGTCACAACCATCACACCGCCAATGCGATGCCACACAAACCGGTCAATCCGTTGGATAGGACGTCGACGTCGGCCTCCCCAACCCCAAACAAGAGCATCAACAACAGCAACAACAAGCTTGCCATGTCCCGTGCCCTCGGCGCTGCTTTCCTTAGCCACCAAGTAGAACAACTCGAGAAGTCAGTGTCACACCAAGGTCATGCCCATCTAGCAGGAAGAAGGGATCACCCGCGAGATAGGGATAGGGATAGGGACGTTGACAGGGAGAGGGACAGGCGCTCGCCATTCGGAGAGCGCACCTCCAGTGTTGGGGCGGCTGTCCACAAGCGCGGACCAACAACTCATCCGGCGAAGCAGCGCGCGCCATCCGGAGCTAAGCCGTCCCCCAGAAAGGACTACCCTGAACGTCCAGGGCACAAGGCACATGAATACCGGGAGGGGAAGGACGCAGACCTTATCGTACTTGACGCGAGCGTTCTCGTGCATGGACTCCACAAAGTTAAGAGATGGTGTAAGGATGGGAGAGAGGAAATCGTTATCGTGCCGTTGGAAGGTGTGTCCGACGTTACTGCCGCATCATGATGGACGTTAAACTAACCATTATTTCTGCTAGCTCTGAACACACTCGACTTGCTCAAGAAGGGAGCGAGTCCTCTCGCCCAGCGAGCAAGGTCTGCATCGAGGATATTGGAGGCGCAGGTGGGCACCAATCCTCGCATCAGGGTCCAGCGAGACGACGCTTTCGTGCCGTGGGACCGCATCGAATTTAAAGACACTTATTCAGACGAGGACGGCGATAAACCCATTTCTCAGCCCCTTCATCTATCTGGGTCACCGGAGTGGGTTCGTAGGATGATCTGCTGCGCCCGCTGGGAAGTCGACAATGCCTCCAATACGCTCGAGAAGACAACCTCCAAGAAACCCCAGGTTGTCCTGGCTGTGTTATCTCAGTCTTCGGGACTAGCACAGGTCGGCAAGATTCCGGATGGCACTCCGGAGATTGCCTCTCCGGTTCCACTTCCTGCACCTGGTCCCCATTCACACAAGTATGAACCGCGCTCAGCTGGGCTCTTGGTTGCGCACTGGGCAGCCAAAGCCGGCATAGAACTGTTGGAAGTCGAGCCAAGCCCCGCGAGCGCTCCACCAGCTAGCCAATTCCGCAACGGCGATGACGAAGAAAGGGGCAAGAGGCAGGGAGGGCGTGGTAGGCATAACTCTCGCACTATGGGTGGTTCACCTACTCCTCGCGGAACGGGCCTCGTCGAACGTCCCGCTGCAGTAATGCAGATGATGGAAATGGTCGCACAGCCTAGCAAAGTGGTCAGGGTCCTTGCTAGAGGCGAGAAATTGGAACCTGACACATGATCGTCGAATTTGGCCCGTTGAAGGTGCGTACCGCCTTCTGTTAATCTCATTTAAACTGATTGAGTTTTCTGGACATGAAGAAGTCTCGCAATTCAGGACTTTTACTTGCTTCTTTCGTCGCTTGCTGACGAGACGGACAAGGACGCGACTTCCGTCTTGCCAGGTTACAGAGTACAAGTTTCTCGCAGCAGCAGAAACGTTCCTCCATGCATCTAGAACATCGTCTGTGAGCCTGATTCTCCATGAAGAGGGATTGGACGCGATGGACGGTAGCTACGACAGTCGGCGGCTTCAAGTGCTTACATTTCGCTCGTCCAGTGCTTATGGACCAGAACAGGTTTTCGTCTTCTTCTGTGGCTCTCTGCCGTTCCAAGTCCCCATGCTGTAGTGGGTCTGGTCTATGTACCACTTGCCGGCCTTGCGTTTCTCTAAGTTCTCACGTATGATTTCTATGTACCTCTTTTTCTTTTCCAAGTATCAGACCGATCTATTTTGTTCCAATGAAATCTTCTCCTTCGTCTACTGTGTGTAGTCCTATTTATACTCTGAGCCACCAGAGCATGATGCGAGCCTACCAGAATAAGCCCCTGTGGGTAGTTGCCAGCGACAATACATATGCCTTCACCCTACACCTCATCATAACTTGATAGTTCCACGTCACGGCTCGCGTACGTCTTGCATCGCCCGGGTATTTCTAATGCTCACATTCACAATAGTGTCCATCAACAAGTGTTTCTAGGGAACGAGGATGGCAGGAGTAAGACATGATGTCATTCAACTGCTCTCCGAACACTTGTCTGCTGATACGGAGCTTAATATTAACCCGCCTGTGGACTGCAGCATCAGGCTGAGCCAGGAAGTGCTCGCGTTTCTTGCGAAGGAAAACATTGTAAGTTCTATGCCGATGTGTCTGTACTATGTGTTTGTGAACGCATTCGTAGGACCCTTTCGAGCTTCTGCAAGAGGCCGCAGTGTGTGTGCCGTTCGTCGACGATACCCTACCTTTGCGAAATTATTTTGTCTCGTTCGTTGGCCTCCTTTTTCTTCGTCTTCTGTTCTTGCGCGTGTCGTCACGCAAACCCTGACATGAGATTCGACGTATACGCAGGTCTTCGCATAATACCTATCTTATTTCATGGCAAATCTTTGGCCGTGCTTCTGCTGAGGCATACATCCATGTGCTTTCAAGGAAC
>JANFAE010000583.1:0-57669 GCA_024613145.1 Pisolithus marmoratus | reverse complement strand
GGGGCGCGAGGTGAGGTATCGGAGGGAACGGGTAAGCGGCAGCAGACATGACGAGATGATTGTAGATAAATAGACGCGAAGGCTAGCTCGAGGGGGGATATCGTTTTGAGGTTCATGTCATGGGTGAAGACCTTACTTTCGTGCGCCACTGTGAACGGTGATCAACGCTTTGTCGGGAGGTTTGTGGCATCACTGTCCCCCACTGGTTGGCTTTGACAATCATAAGGTATTGTCGTATTCAAGTTCGAGACCTACCGGTGGATGGAGAACCGGACACAAACCTTATTATCATCACAAACTCCAGCGACAGACCCGATTGTTCCGGAGGCTTGCACGCCAAGCTGGACTATTCGATGTCGAGTCCCGTATCTCGTGTGGAACTGCAAGTGACAAGGGATTTAACACGCACCAATCCCCAATGACGTTGCATTTCCGCGAGCTCACAGCTGGTTGCACGAGCAGCGCAACATGGAGTATGGGCCTTGTACAGCCCATTGCTGTTGCAGAATATACATTCGTGCCTTTCAGTTTCGGGTCATCCGTCTAACACGAGTGAGGATGTTTCAGTGTTGCTGGATCATCTAGAGTGTGTAGTAGTGAATGATACGGCCCCGGTAGGTCTAACTATGTAAGTGATTACTGCTGGGCATAGCGCGTTATTCTACTTTTTTGCTTGAGGTAACGTCTTGCGGTAAGCCTCCGCAAGTTCTTTCTGTACATTGGGAAGGACAGGCATATGAGTCTGGGAAGTAAGCATCAGTCATCCTACCCTCAGACGGGTGCATTGTGTGGCAAATAATCATTTACCTTGTACTCCATGCTGAATTCTCCTTTGCCCTGCGTTACGCCACGGAGTTGACTCGAATAGCCAAACATGTCGTTCAGAGGGACTTCTGCAGTGCACACGAACTCCTCATCTCGTACTTCGCTGTCTAAAATAGTACCTCGCCGTTGGTTCAAACTGCCGATGACAGCACTCTGGAACTCCGAAGGAGCAACAACTTCAACTGTCATGATAGGCTCAAGAATGATGGGCCTTGTTTGCGTATAAATTTCCCTGAACGCGCTAATCGTTGCGATACGGAACGCCAGTTCGGAAGAATCCACGATGTGGTAGCTGCCGTCTTGGAGGACCATGCGACAACCCACGGTTGGGTTACCAGAGAGGCTACCCTTCTCCAATGCTTCGAAGAAACCCTTTCACATACGCTACGTCAGGTGGTTGGTATCAACCGAAAGAAACATACCTTTTCACATGCGGGGATATAGTTGGACGGAATGGCCCCACCCATGATGAGGCTCTCGAACTGCGTATCGCGGCCAACTTCAGGATCAAACTCCATAGGTTCCACATAGCCAATTACGCGCGCGCGAACTGACCAGCACCTCCCGTCTGCTTCTTGTGGGTGAAATGGAAATTTGCACGCTGAGTGATGGTTTCGCGATATGCGACACGCGGCTTGCCCGTGGTACACGCTACGTTATACTCACGTCTCATGCGTTCCACGTAAATTTCCAGGTGAAGTTCCCCCATTCCAGAAATAATTGTCTACGAAACATGACGGTTAGGTGCGGTCAAGTGGCCTCTCAACCACTTACTTCTTTGCTCTCCGGGTCGATATGAACCTTGAAAGTGGGATCTTCCTTCTGAAATCGACCGAGTGCGCGGGAGAAGTTTGGGGTCTCCTGGCCTATAGGTTTGATCGCAAGCGAGATGACTGGCTCCGGGACATACATCGATGTCTGTTACGAGTGAAATAGTCAACATTCACCGATTTAGAGCCGACGTACCATAGAGAGACTCGTAGTTCCGTCAGTGAAAGTATCACCGGAGGAACATTCAACACCAAATACTGCACAAATCTCCCCCGGACCAATGGAATCAATGTCCTGGAGACTCGTTGCAGACATGGTCTCGACTGATGTTGGAATACTCACCTCCATCTCATTACTGTGCATACGAACCAAGCGAGGGACTTTGACCTTTCTATCTGTGCGTGCGTTGAAGACGTGGGAACCTTTCTTCAGCGTACCCTGATACACCCGCATGTAGGTCAGTTGACCAAATCGACCTTCTTCCAACTTAAACGCCAATGCGACAAGAGGCTGCCTCAGCAGCTGGGACGAGAGGGATTGGAGGGGCCGCAGGATGGAGCGGTATCGTGTGCAGTGACAGTCGACTCAGCTGGGTTCGCAGGTAAGAACACACGCCGTCTAATAAGCGGCTGAACGGCAGTGTTCTTTATCGCTGAACCGAGGAAAACTGGTGAAAAACTTCAGAGCCGATAGTCGTGCGACGAATAGGCCTCCGCTATCTGCGTATTCGTCGGCGTCTCATCGCATAAAACGAGGTCACCAATCTCTTGGTCAACCTCTGCTAGTTGCTAATCAACTCGGCACGTTTTGCCTTTGCAAGTGCCAGAACGCCAGCGGGGATGTCATCGGACTCGACGACGTTAATGCTAAAAGGTGAAGGTGAGCGTGGGACGGATAATAGTATAGTGCACTTCACGTGCCCTTTCTCTCCTTCAGTTTGTATACTGCTTTCCAACGAACAAGATCAACAACGCCTGTAAGTTCATCTTCAACTCCGATTGGAACCTGCACTGCGGCGGCAGCAATTTTAAGCTTGGTTCGAATTTGGTTGATGACTCTCCAAGGGTTGGCACCGGGCCTACGCAATATATTCGGTGTATGAAAGTAATCAAAGTGAATATCGACAGACCTGTCCATCTTGTTAATGAAAGATATGCGGGGGAACATTGTATCTGCGCATTTGACGATCGACCGTGGTTGTCTGACTCTTTGAAACCCATCAAAATTCGACTATGTTCCATGACAGGACTGCATACCTGAACTCCCGCGACGCACACAGCACCAATATTGCGCCGTCAAGTACTCGAAGAGCACGTTCAACCTCTATCGTGAAGTCAACATGCCCTAAAAGCCGAGACGTCAAGTGTGAACCGTGGGGGAGACATACGGAGAACATGCCTGGAGTATCAATAATGTTTGATGGCGTACTTTTCCTTGTCACCGGTTATTAATGACGATGTATTCCAGTCGCAGAATGTCGCTGCACTTTGGATGGTTATGCCTTTTTCGCGCTCCAGCTCCATGCTGTCCATCTTGGCGCCAACAGCGTCCCGGCCACGGACCTGAGTAGAGTCAGTATGTCAGGTAAGGAACGGGTAGATGGGGTCACTCACCTCATGAATATCTCGAATTCGCCCAGTATAATAAAGGATACGCTCCGTCAGAGTGGTTTTCCCCGAGTCGATGTGCGCAGAGACTCCAATGTTTCTTTGAAAAGCTATTCTCTTAACATCGGCTTCAGAGAGCTGATATTTGGGAGACTCCGAGGGCGAGCCAGACGCCTTGCGCACCACTGCAGCTGCAGACGCAGCACGTCTCGCCGTGCAGCAGGCATGAAAGCGAGTTAGGGATAATCTCGCGCCTTTGAGTGCCCAGCTCCATGGGGCGGGCACTCGAAGTGGTATTTGCATGTTTTGAAGCCGTTCTCGACAGCGAATTTTCGCTGATACCGCCTAAAATGTAACAATGGGTGATTATGTCAGCCATACTACTGACAGCAAAAGCCGCTGACAGAATTCTCGGGGACCACTGCGTATAGTGCTAAGTACTGCCCTCTAGGCTGGGACATCTCATACTCGTCAGAGACTTCACTCGGCAACCATTCTTCCATCACGCAACATAATAGTGCGAACCTTTCTTTACCTGTCATACTGCTGCGCCGCCATTCGTGACCCAAACAAAACTCATGTCTGTTACGCTTGCTTTCGAATTCAGTGTTCATTGCAGGGGATTTACCCCCGTCTCGCATCTGCCTCATACCTATTCAGTTGGTGGACCAACACATCACGTTTTCATTAGGCTCATTTCTTCAATCGTTGGGTGCCTCGATGATACATGCAATCTCGGAGAAGAAAATAAGATAACGTGTGGGAAAAGGAGATTAGTCGAAAAGACCGAAACCCTGAAGAGCGAGTCATTCAGACTTCCGACCTGCACAGAATTATGGACTACGTACCATGTCGTCGTCCGACTCCTCTTTCTCTTCCTTTTTCTCCTCTTCTTTTGGTGCTTCTTCTGCAGCTGCAGCAGGCGCACCGCCAACTGCTGCTGCTGCACCGACAGCTGGTGCACCACCGCCAGCACCAACATTTAGTAGCAGGTCCTTAACATCCTTTCCCTCTAGTGCCTTGGCAAGGAGGGTAGCCCATATCGGCTCGACTTCAACGTCAGCAGCGGCTGTTAGCGAGAGGATCTTGTCGGACTGCATGGGGAGTGGGTAAATGCACTTGCGTCCACGAAAGCCACGGGCACTCACGGTAATTTCAATTCCATCATCTGCGAGGATGAGTGCAGCGTAGGTTGAGGCAAGTTCTGCTGTGGCCTTTTTGCAAAAGCCAAGTTAGTGTATAAGTTACCAGCTACGTCCGCATCCGCATCCGCATCCGCACCCATCCATCCATCCAGTACACACCGACTGTCGTTTCCAGCACTTCCGGAACAGGTTTGCGGTCGTATCGGAGGGACTACTCACCATTTTTACAGTCCAGATACAGGCCGTTAGCGGCGATGAACAGGGCGGGGGTGATTGGAGACTCTGAACTTGGACGGTGCAAGCTAACTTTCTAGAGCTGACTAAGGATGGTCCAAATTAGGGGTTCCCCTGTCTGGAGATGGTCACGTGCGCGTCTCTGTGGACACACGCTTCGTCACGGACAACGCAAGGCACACGAAATTCATTACTTTGTCTTGGACCAGTGATGTGGCTGATAAGTGGTCCTTTCGATGGAGAACTGGGGAACGTCTCCACCAAGAGTAAATTGGGTCCTCTTCGTAGGCAAGTCCATAGAGGCTAACTTAACGCTGTCTGCCAGAGACAAAGTTGCTGAGAGCGGGAAAGAAGTATCATCTAGGCCGCAAGGACCGTCAACTAGTTGTAAACAACAAGAAGATCTCTCGAGACCATTGCGACCTCACAGTAGGCCCATACACGGAGGAGAATCAGGTGCGTGAACGTCTTATTGGAGATTTACGTCTCGTCCGATAGTTAGCACAAAAACGCCAGGAAGATCCATGTTTCGTTCCGAGGCTTGAGATATATAACGCCAAAGAGAAGGCCATGTCCATCGACCGAGGCGGGGATCCTTTCATCGTGGATCCATTATCTCCTTACGAACTACAAAGCGGTGATACGGTTAATATCGTAGCTGGAATTGCCATCCAGTAAGGTGCAGCTACTTCTCCTCGTTTTCTTTGATTGAATGTCTGCCAAGAGTGGAGTGGAAGCGGATAGCTTGCTTTCTGCCCCCCGCGCGGAACCTGCCCCCAATTCCAAGACAAGATTGTGCTTCTATCGGTGCGCCTTCTGTCTTTATTGCTGTGACGGACCACATACATAGATATAGGTATAAGCGTGGTAACGAGGACGCATGCTCTGGCGACGCATCATGTTACTCCAAAGTATGAGCTTACGATTCCCCTGGCGACTTCCCTACTTTCAGCGGTGCAACTGGTGAAAACGGAGTGGTTGCAAGAATGTATACGTCTCGGAACAGTGGAAGATGATACGGACTCTTTCAAATCCACGTCACTTGAACAGGCTTTCGTACTGCCACTTGAGAGCAAGTATCGACCGACTTTCTCACCCGGGCTGTCTTCCGCATTCAAATCCTTCAAGTTCTGGGAACCCAACGAGGAGAGGCTGAACTTCTTGAGTGGATATCGCTTCGTCTTGCTTGCCAACAAGAATGGTGAAGTCGATGGCGATACAAGAGAGCTTTGCTTGCGAGGCGGGGGAGAATACGATGGCTTCCCTCTGACCTCTGGGCATGCTAAATGGCGGCAAATGCTTGCAAAGGCCAAACGGAAAATGGAAGAAGTGGGTATAAGGGTCATCATCATTACGGATGATAAAGCCATTCAGGCTACTGTTGGGTCGACCAAGTGGCAAGAGATGGCTGCCGATGCTGACAGGTGGGTGTGTGACATGAAAGCCGCTTCTAGTGCTTACCATTCTATATTAATGCAGTATGTCCGTCCCGATCGTTGCTGTCGAGGCCCTGTTAAACGCCGTAATCAGTATCGATGTCTCGGTCCTACCGAGAGCTCCTAATCCACGCCGTAAGGATTCATTCTGATTCTGCCCTCCTTTTCTAACGACATCTACTCTGGTGTAACACAATTAGAGGACTCTTCTCCACTGTCAGTCGTCAATGCAGATACGCATCCTGACGAACCGTGCGTTGGGTTGGTTCCTTCACGGCAGGACGTGACGAGGGCTAATCGCCAATCCAGTCTACCTCCAGCTGAACCGGAGATTTCTGCCTTGAGATCAAGGTCCCCACAACATACTGTAGAGACTATAGTGCAGCCTCCACCGTCCAGAAGGGTACGCACAGAAAATAGGTTCACTAGAAATCTTTCTGATCTGCCATCAAGCAACTTATTCGTTCCGTGAAACCCCTATCGACTAACAGCGACCAAAGTCCGACCAATAAGCCCGGTCTACGGTCGTCAGGCAACGTAGGACCCAGTATTCCGCCGGTGTGTACATCCAAGTTTCCGGCTTTGTGTCACCTCTCATCTCGCGAAGGCTCATTTCGCTAACCGTCCGAAGTTGAAGAGACGAGCGGCGACTCCAACGACAGAGACGGTCTCCGTGGTGGATGCCATTCTTTCTGAGAAAGAGACGGAAAGGGAGCCTCCCCTCAAAAAGTTTAAAGCGCTTTTTGATGCAAGTGACCCGGACAAGATGTCTGCTGATGCCCCAAACGATCTCGATGCAACTAAGCACGGGGGGAACTCTACGGGTGGTTCACAGGACACTGGAACCGTGACGCAAAGCGCATCTCTTGGCGTCCGTGGAATAACTCCACATATGCGAGTGCTAGATGCAGTCGTAGAGGAAGAGGAAGAAAGCATTCATGCTAGACAACTTCTTTCCCAATCATTACTGACGGCGCCAGTCCCTAACCAACTTGCTGTCGCTCAAAGAACACAACCACCCACAGGTCAGACATCTGGGGAACTCGTCGTTACCAGCGATGTGGATAAGGGTCGGGTTGACACCTCACAAGATCAGACGCCATCCAAACCAAAGAAATCTACAGGGCACCTAGATACTGATCAAGCATTCTTGACTGCAGTGGCGTCGAAAAAGAGGGGAAAGAAGGGAGAGGATGATTTTGATCGTGAATTCAACAAACTACGTATCTCAAAACCAGATATCCACAGAGAACAGGAAGAGGATTGGGCAGTTCTAGGGGACTTCGATGACGACGTTAGGAACATAAGGGGAAACTTCATGGTGGTGGTGGAGATGGACATTTGTGGAAATGCCCGTTCCCGTGAAATAACTGCCGTTCGGAGGGACTATGAAGGCAAACCGAACTTCAAAAAGTTCAAGAAGGTCTGTTCATCTCTACACAGAATGACTGCCGACTTCATCTGATACTTGGTCTAGACGCCCACGCCCTCATCGAGGTACCCTGTTGAATTGGTGATGAAAGCAGATGATGATTACGGAGTGGGACTCGGTACTTTCACACTCTGAAACATTCCCTACAACCAACTCATACACTTGTCAGGCTACTGGAAGGATAGTACAGCTATCAAGGATTCCACCTTATTGCCAAGTCAGCCAGGGATACAGAGACGTGCGCGTACGATTCTCGAGTCCGAAGACGAAGATTCTGAAGAATTACCAGTCGAAAAGAAGCCGAGGAAGCAACCTGCTGCCCTGGAAGGGAAGTCTCAGACAGCGCGACTTTTCCTGGAGTCCGATGAGGAATCTGCGCAAGGTAAAGGCTCACGGAAGTTCACGCAAGGAAAGGTGGCTTCGAGCCAGGGTGTCCATGCTGGCCGGGTGCGAAGCAATAAGCGACACATCATCGCGGATGATGATTCCGACGAGGAAGCTGCTTTCAAAGGATTTGGGAAGAAACGGAGAGTTCGATAGGGGGATTGTGCACATGTCTTTGTCACCTATTTAAGAGAAGTTATAATATTACATGCCCGTAATCCGACGCAATTATGGATGTTTTGCCAATAGTTCGTCGTGAATGGAGAATCTAAGTAATCGTTGCGTCTTGGCAGCGACACGTCCACCAGTTTGACTAAAGGAAATCAACAAGATCTGTCAGCTCTATTAAGAAGGCAGAATAGAACCTGCTCTCACAGTTGTTCCTGACAAACGAACGTCTCTGGTGCACCTTCCCAATCGTCCAATATATTCTTGGTTGTGTTGACCCGGTTGTCGTCTTCCCCACTGCCAAATAGATCCAGGGCTAATTGTGTGTGGCTCACACCCGCGTAGGTTGTAACGCAACGAGGGTTGACCAGTATGCGAGCTGGCCTATATGCTGAATTTGGAACGGTCAATCGGCCGGATGGTTGTGCCTCCATAGGTGAGTCTGAATCTGGCATAGCATCGAAGTCTGAGCCAGCATTGACGTCCGGGTCCATGGGAATAACTTGACGACGTTTCCGACCAGATCCTGGGCTAGCTTGCCTATGCCGCTGTGAAGGATCGATATACTCCTCCTCGTGCACGCCCTCGAGGGCCTTGCTGAGCCAGAGGTCTCTGCAGAACCACGCTTGACAGCTGTCTAAGCACGGCGCATCTGGTGGCCTGACAGAAGCGGGTTCGGAGGACGATACGTTGTGGAAGTCCGTTCCGTAACGATACTTCAAGCCCTTATAGTACGACTGAGCAGGGTCCACGATATGAGTCCCAGCTTCACAGCAAAAGACCTGGAAAGGTAGATGTTGAACATAGCGAGAAGCACCATTCTTGTCCCGGGGAGGAACGGCGTCAGGTCTGGAGGATGATCTCGAATGCCGGAATTGGTCCCCATGGATATCTCGCGTGCGCCACCTAACGCAAGGACAAAGGATTATTAGGAAAGTGGTGCCAAGGCCAGGTGGTTCTTACCTGTCCGAGAAGGTGAACTGACCATTGGATTCGGCCCAGTCCATACCACAGACCATAGCAGCCTCGTTGGCAACGCTGACCCGAAGCGTCTCCAAAATGTCGTTTGGACACGTGAACCCTTTCAACCATATGACGCGATAAAAGGCAATTTGGCGCTTGCTGTGGAGCTCGAGGAGTGGCTCTAGGGCGAGGTTGCGCATGTATGCTTCCTCCTGAGGGTAGTATGCCGCTGCTGGGTCTTCTGTCATCCCGGGCACACGGCGAATTCTGAACGGAACGCCAAGGAGGGTCAAAACAGCTTCACAAAGGTCTGTGAGCGTTGCCGTCGAGTCTGTTGAACCGTAATCCAGCATGGAAACGAACAAGTTTGAGGTCCCCAAGCGTTTCGCCAGCTGGACTATTACAGCCAGCTGGTCAAGTAAGAAGTGGTCGGCCGAGTGAATGGCAAGAGCGATATAGTACAAACGGTCTTCCTTAGCTAGGTCGTCGTATGCATCATCATCAACCTCCTTATTCTGGCCAAATGGTCGAATCAGGGTTGGACAATAAGCAGCGACCCAGCCATTGAGAGAAAGAAGATTTTCAACGGCACCAAGGACATTCTGTGCATCTCCGTGGGCGGTGTCCTTGCCGATCATGCTGGGAATGCGCTACGGGTCAAATCTGAAACTGCCACGTCGACATGGACCGACACTCACATCGGAAACTGGAAGCGATTCCAGTAGTCGCGAACGCCGTCGGCTACCAAGTCGTCAAAAATATCAGGTCTCTCATCCCTCCCCACCCGTGCCTGCAAAAACTTGTGTTTCTGCACATTTAGGCTCCTGTCCACGCCAGTCACACGTTCGAGGACATTATAACCTCTGTATTGTGCAGCGGACGACGGCGCAGGGTCCTGGGGAAAGAAGAGCGAGCGTGCGAGGACCAACACAGTTGCGACAGCGAAAAACTTGGCCAGTATACCTCGTTTTTGCAGGAAGGCCATTACTGACGCTACCGCCCGTGTTCGCGGCGAGGGACTGTATGTGGTCGATGGCGTGGTGATGGTTATGGAGCAATCTTGTAAGAATGACAAATATACCGACCTTAGCTCAGTTGGAAGAGCGCGAGACTGTAATGGGAAAAACCGATCATCTTGAGGTCGCCTGTTCGAACCAGGCAGGTCGGATTCTCTCTTTTTCTTGCAAAGCAAGAGTTCTCGAAATTATTCACAGCTACATATCAGGGACATACTACGAGGCCGGGACACAATGTAAGGGAATGAAGAACTAGCTTTGGAAACGCAACTATAACACTTCAGTCTCGACTAGTAAAGCATTATCTGCAGTGTACAAATCCTTCGTCGTCTCGGTCCGTGATGCGTCACTCCTGATCTTTCATATCTTGCTTGATCTTCTCCGCAACTACAATACCCGTACGTTCTCTGCCTCCAAGTGGACTGCTCTTGAATTTGCTACCGCCTTTGGTACCAGGTGTCGCAGGTCGGCCGTCGCCTTTAGAGGACGCAGCGGAAGAGCCGGTATCCTTGCCAGAAGCGATAATACGACGCTTCCTTTCCAACAGGAAGGCCTCGAGCGACGATGAGGGTGATGTTATCTTCGGCGTAGTGGAGCCAACCGCATTGTGGATTGGCGAGCCCGTACTATCATGTAAGTTCTTCTTCGAAAACCGTGCTTCACGAGGGACGTCTGAAGGTGGGACAATCGCAGTTGCATGCGAAGGGGCTTCGTCCTTTTCGATTTTGGTTGTTTCGGAAGTGGTATCCATACGGTCTGCGAACGAAAATGAATCTCGGGTGTCAGATTCGTGATGGTCTTTAACGGTTGTCAGAGTGTCCTTCCTGGAACGGAAGGCAGCTGAAGGATTTCTGTTGTTGTCGCGAGGACTGGGCGGAGCGCTCTTGGAACGAAAGAAACCGAGTCCTTTGATGGTGAGTGGTCGTAACACGGGCGTGCCTGCAGTCGACTTGGGTGTTCGAGAAGACGAAGAATTATCAGCTACTGCCGCTGGGAGATCGGGTGTTGACTCGGAACGGACGTCCATCTTCGTGAGGGACAATTCTGTTGGGACATACGACGAAACCATACCACCCGCACCTTTGGGATCGAATTCATCGTAGATCTCTTCACCAATAAGCTCTGTAAGGTCAGGACTATCAGTACGGCAGATTATCGGCCACAATGAACCAACCTTCTAGAACGTCTTCCAGCGTAATAATTCCAAGCGGGTTGATAGCCGGATCGATAATCTGCAGGAAGTCCTCGGCATCCTTTTTTGTCAATACAGCGTCAGCAGGCATAGTCTGTTCGAGTGCAAGCGAAGCCCGAGGCAATCTAAGTTTCTGTTTTTCCTTCTCCTCACGCTCGTCCGACGGGCCCATCTCTATGTCATGCTGATCGTTCCCCATTGATTTGCTATGCTTCCTCCAGCCACGCTTCGGCTTCTCTCCAGTACTGTCCTCGTCCTTATCAGCGGTAGAATCATCTGCCCACGAAATAACTTTTGATTTCTTGCGTTCCGTCCTCTCCTTCGAGTCGTTCTCTTCGTCGCTAGAATCACTAGAATCCCCTATACCCACACGCTCGCGAAGACGTTGCGTGAGGGAACGCTTAGCAACCTTCTTGACGGACGCAGCCTTTTCCTCACTCAAACGAGAAACGATGGCCATGTGAGAGCGACCTTCCTGGAATTTATCAAGAATACCAAGTAACGACTCATTGTTGGGAACGAAAGGGACCTTGTTTAGAGGCAATTTGCGCAAAGGAATGGAATCTACATCGCAGTCAGAAAAGCTGTTCACCACCCAATCATCGCAACGAACCTCCGGGGTCCAACAATACACACTATCATACGACGGGCACTGAGTATGTGTGATGAAATGGAAATTCTTTGATCTTACATGCTTGACTAGAAGGATGCCGATGATCTTCTTGACCTTCTCGGTACGACCAGAGGAATCCAAGGGAACATCAACTTCCTCGTAGACTGGTACACGGCTATGACCCGTGAGGCATATCTTCTTCAGTAAATCGTAGTCCAGCCTGGAATCTATAGAAAGCATAAAGACATCTTCGATTGGAGTCATTGCCTAGTTGCAAAGTATCCGTCAGATTGCAACAGATCAAAGGCAATCAGGACCCGCGGAAGATGTACCTGTTTGACGACCTTTTCTTGCAAGTCAAGCGTCGCACCGATGATGGTAACTGTATCCGTCTTTAGGTCACCTCCGAGCGAAGAGATGGAGGAGTGCATCGCAATCAATTCTTTGAGTTCTGGGTTTGTATAGATCAGTAAGCACCAATAAGGATTAGAAGCATGGGCCCGACCTGCTCTTCGGTATATGATTCCATGGTGAGGACCAAGGATATATTCCAATAATTTCGCGACTGGCCAAGCTACTATTCCCTGTGACAGAATTAACTTGGATATCTTGTTAGGATGACTACTCAACTCACCAAGAGGTATATCAGAGCCTGTGTGAAGCCAGCCATTTTGGCACCCAAGTAAAGGCCATGGCGAGTGCATAAAGACTGCGGGATGATCTCGGAGAATCTGTGAGGGAACGAGATCAAGTTAGATAGTTGTCCAATCACGAGCGAACCAGATGCGGTACGTGGCAAGGGAGATGAGTCGTGACATCACGAAACGTTCCTAATGCTGGATACACACACTGAAGGAAAGACTCACATGACTATGAGGACCGTGCTGACGACAACGCTTTGCACACCCCCACCAAGGACAGGGTCGGATATGATGGGAAGGGTCTCGTTCACGATCATGTTCGCCAACAAGAGGGTTACCAAGAGCAGGTGGCCATTCTTGCGGATGGGCTTGATCCTATTGGCGTAACGTTTCTGCTGTCTATATAAGGGACGAAACTAAGCACAAAGCGTGGTGACGAAATAGCCTAAATTGATACTAACGGGGTGCCACTCATACTTAGCACGTTGAGCTGGGTTTCATCCAAGCTCATGTAGCCCAAGGTCAATCCGGCAAATACACCAGACAAGAGGACGAGGACGGGAATGAGGCAAGCGAAGATGATGTACTCCGTGCTATGAGGTTGACTGCTGGCACGCTTTGCGTAAGTGTGGAGAAGCGTGGGCTCGCCATTGGCACCACGAAATCTACGAGCAAGGTTGGGCACATGTTGGAACAGAACAGAGAACAGAGGAACGATAAGGCGGGATGAACGGGGGGAATGCAGGGGAGTTGGTACCATTCGAGGACAGCAGGAGATTGCTGGGGGAAGGGAGCGAATCACGTCGGCCCAACTTAATATATTACATATTTACCGCAGTCATTCTTAGGTAATCTATGCAGCATGTCAAATTCAAGAGGTATTTTTTTAAAAAAAAGCGAGACGGAATTTGGAAGCGTCTATTCTGAAACATGGAATTCTGACCTGTTCGGAATCCAAATAGATGCTGGCCACTTAGAATCACCTGTCATGCCTATCATGTTTTCCTGTTTAGTGAGGTCGCCGGTGCGCGTTCACCGGCGCCATCTGTTCCTCTCAAGTCCAACCTCGCGCTGTTCACGATTATTCCACCATAGCCAGCGAACAGCGCTGGCCGTGGCAGGGCTCGGTGTGCTGTGGTTCGCCGACAAACAGCTTAATGCTTCCGCCGTAGCGCGAAACATACGGACATTATGAACAGTGAGTAATGGCTTTGGGACCTTCGTTAGTTCGTGGCACGTTTTCTTGCAGCAGGTTCCCTGTGCGCGTTCGATTTTGCATCATGGTGGAGCTTCTATGCTCCACAATGACTCCGTCCAATTTGTCAATTACTGATTCTTTCTCAGTGTACCTTCGTTTCCCTGGACTACAAACTCAACTTCCAGCCAGAGAAGGCACATCAAATACCGCAGCTTCATGAGAGAGTTGCAGACAGAATATACAACCTACTCACATCCAATGGCGGCCTTTACATTAAGTTAGGTCAGCATCTTCCATCAGGCAAGCTGTCTCCTTTTCCTGATAGAAATGTGCATTCTAGGCCAGGCCATTGGTGCAAATGCGGCTCTGATGCCCCGCCCCATGCAGGATAGGTTTAGCCGCTTATTCGACGACGCGCCGCAGATTCCTTATTCATCCATCCTCTCTGTATTCCAGTCAGAATTTGGTCGTTTGCCAGTTGGTCCTGACGGTGTCTTTGCGGAGTTTGAGGAACAAGCTGTCGCTAGCGCGAGTATAGCCCAGGTCCACCGTGCGAGGCTTAAATCTGGTGAATGGGTTGCAGTCAAAATCCAGAAGCCAGATGTAAGCAAACAAGTCGAGTGGGACTTGGGTGCTTTTCGCATAGTGATGTGGATGTTTGAAAGTTGGTTTGACATGCCCGTCTATTTTGCTGTTGGTGTGTGCGTTTCTCGTCTGTTCCGAAATCCAAATGCTCATATGACGGATGATATCCGTTGGGATGTCGCAGATTTCATCTCCAGCCATCTTCGCCAGGAACTCGACTTCCTGCAGGAAGCAAGAAATGCCATCACAACAGCCGAGTTTGTTGCTAAGGAGCCACGGCTTAGCGGAAAGGTTCATATACCAAAAGTTTACACAGAGTACTCTACTAGGAGAGTGCTCACTGCCGAATGGGTGGACGGCGTTCGCCTCAGTGATCGCCCAGGAATTCGAAAGCTCATGGGTGAGGACAAGAGCATTGAGCCGCATTCTTCGCATCTGTCGCTTGAAGGGATACAGTTAAGGGGTGGATTCCGCACGATCATGCAGACGATGGTTGAGTTGTTCAGCGCGCAGATGTTCAGCTGGGGTTGGGTGCACTGTGATCCCCATCCGGGAAACATTATTATTCGCCCACATCCTCAACGCCAGATGGACCCCCAGCTCGTCTTACTGGACCACGGCTTGTATGTCAAAGTAGGAGAAGAATTCAGACGGAAATATGCTGAGCTGTGGAGGGCCCTGCTTGCCACGGACTGGGATACAGTAAAGGCCATCACAACGTCTTGGGGAATAGGAGCTCCGGACCTCTTCGCAAGTGCAACTTTAATGCGACCAGTGAGCTTCGGGACGACAAGGGATGAAGACAGGAGGGGCAATTCTGAAAATGGTACAATGGATCAGTACGAGCGGAGCTTGCAGATGAAGGAAAGACTGAGGAACTTCCTATATGATACAGATAAGATGCCGAAGGAGCTAATATTCCTCGGACGTAATATGCGAATAGTGCAAGGTTTGTTGTGTGTTCTTGCGAGAACCACATTATTCACTTATTTTTTTTTTTTCAGGAAACAATCAAGCTCTCGGTTCTCCCGTCAACCGTATCAAGGTCACTGCTTATTGGGCTTCGAGATCGTTGACTACCACAACAAATCTCACCCTTCGGCAACGAATGAAAGAATATTGGCGCGATACATCCTTTAGAATCATAATGTTCTCAATCGACCTGGCATTCTGGGCGAGCAAACTACGACAGTGGATCAGGACTCTGCTCGGCATGGCAAGTGAGGGATTTGAGGACGAGCTAGAGAGGAACATGAGGGGCTTTGCGAAGCGCGCATTCGGAGTAGATGTTGCACCAGGTGTTTTCTCAGGTTAGGGTCATTGAATGGCATATAGATATCATGAATTATAGAGAAGTGCTTGAGGGTGTTCAGCCCTGGTGAAAAAAGGACCTAGCCAGACCTACTGTCACATCTGTGACATGTGTGTATAGTCTGGGCCTTAGTCTGAGGACTTCTGGCTCAGTCCAGACTCTTGGGGGTCTGTTGTGGAACTCCACTCTGTGTTTGTTTATAGTTTTGATCTGTTACTCCATTCTGTTCTGTATTTAGAATAGTTTCCCTCTGCCGCAGTATGTCTAACTCTTTTGGTACTTGTAGTCTAACCTTCAGACTTTCAGATTGACTGATACTCCAGTACAGCCTGTAGGAATGTTGTCAACATTCCATACAGCCCTCTGGAGTTTTGGTACCCGGACATTGCCTCAGAACGTTCTCTATGGTATAAAAACCCTTTGTACATATGTTGTAGCACCTCAGTTCAAATATCAAATCAGATACTCTAAGCCTCCTTTGTTCTCTGACCTTGGAACTCAAGCAAGCATTGGGTATACCAAGTGGTATACCTTCCCTTGACCTCCATTCCGCTCTGACCCCTGGATTTCTATCTGGACCTTGTATACAGCCTCTGGACTTAGAGAACCGGTCTTAACAGTATATTCAAACTCACGCTTGCATGAGTTTACCCACCAATTCCACAATGACTATGACTACTCGCCTTCGTGCTCGCTCAATAGTGGCAGAAGCTGCAGAGCAAGCAGCTATCACCGATATTCATCGATCAAATGCTCAGATCACTTTAGCCAGTAATAGGTGCACTCTGCCTCCCATTGACCAATTCCATAGTTTCTCTGCTAGAGGGGAGCCAACCCCTACACCCACCCAAAGAGCTGGTTCGTCCAGCAGACGATCTGCATCAGCACCCTGTCACACCCTGGACTTTCCTGGTGGTTATAGACCAGGGGGCGATGACCCTGGAGATGATAACACAGATGACTTTGGAGATGATGAGGACGAAGACAAGAACCCTTTCATAGATGCTCCAGACAAGTTGGAGCCACAGCTGGCAGTTTTACACAACTTAGCTGCTGCTGTCAACTGTCTCTCGCACTCCACCCATAGTTCAGGGGAACCTTCTTCCTCCAGGGCCAAAGTCCGTGAACTGGACACCTTCAATGGGACTGACCCCCAGAAACTCCAGACCTTTTTGGTCCAATGTGAGTTGTGTTTCCAGGATCATCCTAAGGCATTCCATCAGGATAGGAATAAGGTCACATTCACTCAGTCATACTTGAAGGGCATGGCCCTTGAATGGTTCGAACTGGACCTTCTTGACACCAGAGATCCAGCAAACCGTCCTCTGTGGATGGACAGTTGGCTGGATTTTGTGGCAGAACTCCAGACCACATTTGGACCCCATGACCCTGTCGCTGACACCGAACACCAACTTGATCATCTTCATATGAAGGAGAACCATCATGTCAATTGCTATGTGGTTGACTTTAACCATTTAGCCTCTCAAGTCCGAGGCTATGGAGATGGTGCCCTCCATCATCTATTCTACTCCAGACTTCTGGACTGTATCAAAGACGAGATTAGTAGGGTTGGTAAACCTAACACTCTCAATGGCTTGCATGCATTGTCACAGGAAATCAATACATGGTACTGGGAATGCAAGGACGAGGTTGCTCAACAGACCAAGTCCTCTGGAGGAAACTCTGGAACTAATACCAGTAATAAGTCTAACCCCAGTAACAAAGGGGATAAGCAGAAATCTGGTAATGGAAACCTGTTAAGACTGGTTCTCTAAGTCTGGAGGCCATATACAAGGTCTGGATAGAAATCCGGGGGTCGGAGTGGAACGGAGGTCGAGGGAAGGTATACCACTTGGTATGCCCAATGCTTGCTCGAGTTCCAAGGTCAGAGAACGAAAGAGGCTTAGAGTATCTGATTCGATATTCGAAGCTGAGGTGCTACAACATATGTACAAAGGGTTTTATACCATAGAGAACATTCCGAGGCAATGTCCGGGTACCGAAACTCCGGAGGGCTGTACGGAATGTTGACAACATTCCTATGGGCTGTACTGGAGTATCGGTCAATCCGAAAGTCCGAAGGTTAGACTACAAGTACCAAAAGAGTTAGACATACTGTGGCAGAAGGAAACTATTCTAAATATGGAACGGAACGGAGTAACAGATCAAAACCATAAACAAACATGGAATGGAGTTCCACAATGGACTCCCGAGAGTCTAGACCAAGCCAGAAGTCCTCGGACTAAGGCCCGGACTATACACACGTGCCACGGATGTGACAGTATCCCCCTCTTAGGGCCGAGCCCTCGAGGCGTTGGAGTGTCTACGTGTGTGTGTTGATTTTCGAAGTCCGCATTGTCGGAGCCTGAAAAATTTTCATAGCACCAAGACTCGACGGAGTTCTTACAAGTCTCAACCTCCATTTTCTCAATCATCATGTCTTCGTCATCGTCAACCGTTCCTATCGCCAAGCCGGCCGTCGTGAACTGGTCTATGCTGACCATGGAGGAATTAGAGGACAAGCCTGGCGATAGTATGGCCACCAAGTTGGCCAAGTATGACGAGCGTCAACGGCGCCAGCATGCTGCACTGCAGGAGGCACTTGAGGCTGAAGAAGAGGAACGGAAGGCCCGGGAAGTAGCGGCCGATCAGGCCCGGAAGGCAAGGGAACTTGCAGAGGCAAAGGTGGCCGAGGCAAAGAAAGCCCGAGAGTTAGAGGCCGAGCAGAAGAGGTTGGAGAACGAGACACGGAAGGTGCAGGGAGTGGGGTCATCGGTGAGTGATGAGGCCATCGCTCGCTGTTCTGTACTGAAAAGTCCAGAACAACCTGTAGCAGACTGCAGCTGGGAGCAGCTCGGCGGGCGACAAGCCAAAGGCTTGTTCTTCCTGCGTTAAGGCCGGCGAAGAGTGTGTTCCAGGGACAGGTCGAAGCAAGTCCTGCCTTCGGTGTCAGAAAAGTAAGGCCAAATGTGACCTGATCATCCGAGCAGCAGAGTCTGAGAAACGCATAGCAGTGGTGACGTCCCCCCGAGGTGGAGAAAGGAGGAAGTGCCAGAAGAGAGCGGTGCCGTCTGGGGACGCTGGAGATGGTGACGATGAGGCCATGGACGAGACACCGGACATGGAGATTGTCCCGAAGCCATGGACCCTACGCCTGGTGCCCCCCCGACAAGACTCCGTAGTGGAGGTGTTGGATAGGCATCTTGGGGAGATCATACAGGCGATCGACAAAAACACAGCGGCCGTCAAGGCGTCCACCAAGGACATTAAGGACCTAACCGGAGTCCTAGAGGAGTCGTTCGAGGTACTGAAAGCCGCCACCACCACTTTGATCAACCATGCCGCAAATGAGGACAACATCTAATGCCGTGCCTTGTTCTTCCTTTTTTTTTGGTTTTCCATAGGACCTTCGTATATCGTACTTGCTTTGTGATTACCTCTCCCCCCCCCCGTCCGAATATAAACTTTCTTTTCTTCAAAGTTCTGAGTGATGGAGTCCGTGCTCAGAGAGTTTTGAAAACTCATAGGTGATGTATGACGGAGTTTAATGGACCGGGTTTGTCCAGACATGCTTGGTGAAAGTCCGAGACTAGGTCAGGGGCATTTCCTAGTTCAGTAGCTATGAGCCAGGACGTTTCCTCGTCTGTACCTTCATAGCCGGCCCACTTGACCAAGTACTGCAACGGACATTGTCTCCGGCGATCCAGTTTAGAGTCCAAGATTCTTTCTATCTCAAACTCTGGTTCTCTGTCAACTTCAACGGGTGGCGGTGGAGGTTGGACACGGTTAGGGATGACATTCGGAGTTGTGGGTTCTAACTGAGAGACATGGAACACGGGGTGTACGGACTTCATAGAGTCGGGTAGTCGGATAGTGAAGGATAGTGATCCAACATGGGCGATGATGGGGTACGGACCGAGATTCTTTTCTGCGAGTTTCTTCGAAGGCCTGGTCGACCTGAAATACTTGGCTTTGACATACACTAAATCTCCGATCTGAAAGTCCGGAGGTGGGGCTCGTTTGGCATCAGCTGGACCTTGGTACCTTTTCTGGGCTTCTGCCATTTCTTCTCGGAGATATGCGTGCAGAGACTCTAGGTCCACTGTGTAGTCTCTTGCCCGAGAAGACATCAAATCTCTTTCCGGATGAACAGTGACATTTGGGTGATAACCCTTATTGGCAAAGAATGGCGACACTCCAGTAGTGGCACTGGGAGCATTGTTGTAAGCAAACTCCGCGAGTGGCAGCAACTCGGACCAATTGTCCTGTTGGTAGTTGCAGTAGACTCGGAGGTACTGTTCCAGTGTCTGGTTCGTGCATTCAGTTTGGCCGTCACCTTCAGGGTGGTATCCGGAAGTGAAATGTAGTTTCATGTTGAGAGCCTTGCCCAGTGATCGGAAGAAGTGGGACACAAACTCCGTACCTCGGTCGGAGGTTACATGGGAAGGGACTCTGTGTTTGGAAAACACATGGAGTAGGAAGAGTTGGGCGAGTTGTGGAGAGGTGATGGTGTCATTTGTAGGGATGAATACTGCTTGTTTCGAGAGGCGATCTACAACAACCAATATGGCGGTGTGAGACCTGGAGTTTGGGAGCTGTTCGATAAAATCCATGGAGATGGAGTTCCAGGGTCTCTCCGGAATCGGTAATTGCTTCAACATGCCATACGGTTTGTGTCTCGGGGTTTTGGCACGCGCACAGGCGGTGCAAGATTTGACATAGTCTTTGATGAAGGTTCGGACACTTGGCCATGTATACTCACGACGGACGAGCTCGAGTGTGCAATTTTGTCCAAAGTGGCCTGAAAGGGGATGATCGTGCTTGTAATGGAGTACGCAGAGGCGAAGGTCATCAACCTCTGGTACATAGATACGACCATCTAGACGTAGTAGTCCGGTACCGTCTAGTTTCCAACGAGGGTTTGATAAGTCGGAGAGATGAATTTGGCTGAGGGGGTCAGATGGTAAGGCGGACTTTATATCAGCATGGAGTTGTTCAACGTCCATAATCATACTAGCACGGAGGACCGGGGTTTCCAAGTAGGTAGCCCATAGGGAGTTTGACAGTTGTTTGTTGGTGAAAACAGGGCGGAGATTCTGCGGGTTAGCTCGAGCATAGTCCTTATCCCCCTCTTTGGGGTAGACGTCCCATCATCTAGTCAAGGCATTGGGCTTTGCTCCGAGCTTACCAGGGTGGAAGCGGATAATCATATTGAATTGCGAAAGGTACTCGGACCAGCGTGCTTGACGCCTGGTGAGAACCTTAGAAGTCGAGAAATACTCGAGATTTTTGTGGTTGGTAATGACGTCTATAGGGTTTGCTGGGCCTTCGAGGTAATGGCGCCAAGTCCGGAAGGCTTCGAATATCGCTAGTAGCTCCTTATCGTGTGTATCGTAATTCAACTCTGGAGTGGTTAAGGTCTGCGAATAAAAGGCTACTGGACGTATTTCACCGTCCGGGCATGTAACGGACAAAATACCTGCGATGGCATAGTCCGAGGCATCGGTCTCGACCGTGATTGGAAGTCCGGGTTGGAAATGGGTTAAGATAGGAGCAGACGAAAAGGCTTCCTTGAGGAGGTTGAAGGACCGGCGACACTCCTTGGAGAAACTCCAGAGGGTGTTCTTTCTGGTAAGACGCGTCAAGGGCACCACAATATCGGAGTAGTTATAGATGAATCGACGGTAGAAATTGGCGAAGCCAAGGAAGGACTGGATATCTTTCACCTTTCAGGGTTCAGGCCAGTCACGGATGGCCTTAACCTTGTCCTCGGACATTGTCAACCCATCGGGAGATAGGAAGAATCCGAGATATTCCACGGACTCTGAGTGAAACTCGCATTTCTCCGGTTTGGCATACAGGCTGTGTTGCCGGAGTCTGCGAAGTACCTTGCGAACATGTTTCTTGTGATTTTCGATATTACCGGAGTAAATTAGAATGTCGTCTAGGTAGACAATGACGCAAACATCCAAGAGGTCCACAAAGATGGAGTTGACGAAGCGTTGAAATGCTGCAGGGGCATTGGTAAGTCCGAACGGCATCACGAGCCATTCATAAGATCCATAGCGAGTCCGGAAGGCCGTTTTCCACTCATCTCTGTCGGCGATGCATACCAGATGATAGGCATGTCGGAGATCTATCTTAGTGTAGACTTTGGCTCGACTAGGTGAATCGAGTAAGTCCGAGATGAGAGGAAGTGGGTAGCGATCCTTCTTCGTGATCTTGTTGAGGCCCCTGAAGTCAACACACAGGCGAAGAGACCCATCCTTCTTTTTGACGAAAAGGACAGGGGCGGCATATGGAGAGGATGTTGGGTGGATAAAACCGGTAGCGAGGTTCTCATCGATAAAAGTCCGGAGAGCAGTAAGCTCGACCGGGGAGAGGGAGTATAGGGTTCCCAGCAGTGGGGTAGTTCCTTCCTCCAATTCGATTTTGAGATCAAACTCTCGGTGGGGCGCAAGCATGGAAGCTTTTGCTTTACTAAACACGTCAGCGAAGTTGTGATAGTCCGAGGGTACCGATAATAAGGCCAGTGCATCCTGCACGGTGGCAGCCCAGAGTTTGGCATTATCTTGGGGTCGAACTTGGAGGGAGAACTGGAGTGAGCCATCTAACTTACAAGTGCGCAGGAAAGCTGCAGCGTTGATCAGAGAGATGTTGGGTGCTCGGAGGCCGGGCGGAGAAGAGGTGTCAACCGTGGGTGGAGAGGTGGAGTTTGGAGAACTGTGGGGGGTATCTCCGGAGTCCTTTGGAGATAGTTCCAAGATGGAGGGTGACGTCGGCGCTGGCAAACGAGATGTAAGGTTCTGGAATTTAATACTGCCCAATACCCAATCAATCAACGGATTGTAGCGGGTGAGCCAGTTATGTCCGAGAACAATCTTACATTCTGAATCCAGCAGAGTTACATAGAAGGTCATATCGGTGACATCTCCTGATGGGAAATGGACGGAAAGGTTAGTGGCCTTATTGATGGATGTCGTTGTCACACTGTCGAACAAATGGAGGACGAGAGACAGAACAGGATATGTGGAAAGGTGGTGCATACTGGCAAAAACGGAATCTACAAAGCAGTGGGTTGAACCTGAGTCTATTAAGGCTGAAATTTCCGGAATATCATAAGAGTTGAGAGTTACAGAAGGCTTCAAAGAAACTGGATTCGAAAGAGTGGACGCGTTGAGGCGTGCCTCCACAGGTGCACAGTCAGTATCAATGCAACTCCCAGGCTGTGTGGAGTTCTGAGAGCTGCTCTCTATTTTTTTGCCTCAGTGGAGGCAGTCGGTTTGGGTTCCAACTCGGTTGCCGTGGCTGCACGGGCTTTGGCTGCGCAAGAGGTGGACCTGGGGCACTCCTTGGCTTTATGTCTGGTGTTTCCGCAGAACATGCAAAGGTTCTGCTCGAAGCATCTCTTCCGTTCTGCTGGAGTTAGCTTTCCATCTTTTCTGAGCTTGTTGGCGAGAGCGGGGGTTTGTCCGGAGTTCATCTGATTGTTAGCAGGTTTTGGAGTGGAGCTGGATGTGGCTGGGATACTCATCATGGAGGACTGGGTTCCATTACCGGACTTCTGCCTATCCCCTTTGTTACTGGGGTTAGACTTGCTACCGGTACTGGTTCCGGAGTTTCCTCCCAAAGACTTGGTCTGACGAGTGACCTCGTCCTTATGTTCCCAGTAGCGTGCATCGATTTCCTGTGTTAATGTATGTAAGCCATTCAGTGTGGTCGGTTTTCCGACCCTACTGAGTTCATCTTTAATGCGGTCCGGAAGTCCGGAGTAGAATAGATGACGCAAGGCACCATCTCCATAGCCTCGGATCTGAGAGGCTAAATGGTTAAAGTCAACCACATAGCAGTTGACGCAATGGTTCTCCTTCATTCGAAGATGATCGAGTTGGTGCTCAGCGTCGGTGACGGGGTCATGTGGTCCGAAGGTGGTCTGAAGTTCCACCATGAAGTCCAACCAACTGTCCATCCACAAGGGACAGTCTGCTGGATCTCCGGTGTTAAGAAGGTCCGGTTTGAACCACTCAAGGGCCATGCCCTTCAGGTATGACTGGGCGAACATAACCTTATTCTTATCTTGGCGGAAGGCCTTTGGGCGATCCTGGAAACATAACTCACACTGGACCAAGAAGGTCTGGAGCTTCTTCGGATCTGTTCCTTCGAAAGTGTCCGGTTCTCGGACTTTGGCCCTAGAAGAAGACAGCTCTCCTGAGCTGCGGGTGGAGTGCGAGAGACGATCAACTGCAACGGCTAGATTGTGCAAAACTGCCAGTTGGGGCTCCAGTTCATCTGGAGCGTCTACAAATGGATTATCGTCCTCATCTTCGTCGCCATCATCATCATCCGGGTTATCATCACCGGGATCGTCACCTCCTGGGCCATCACCACCAGGCTCGTATCCTCCAGTGAACTCTGGAGTACGATGAGGCACTGATGCTGATCGTCTGCTGGATGGACCAGCTCTTTGGATAGGTGTAGGGGTTGCATCCCCTCTAGCAGAGAAGCTACGGAATTGGCTAACTGATGGCAGAGCGCACCTTTTACTGGCTAATGCGATCTGAGCGTTTGATCAGTGAATATCAGTGACAGCTGCTCGCTCCGTGGCTTCTGCCACCACCGAACGAGCACAAAGTTGAGTAGTCATAGTCATTGGGGGTATGGGTGGGTGAACTCGTGTAAGTGTGAGTTCGAATATACTGTTAAGACCGGTTCTCTAAGTCCAGAGGCCGTATACAAGGTCCAGATAGAAATCCGGGGGTCAGAGTGGAACGGAGGTCAAGGGAAGGTATACCACTTGGTATGCCCAATGCTTGCTCGAGTTCCAAGGTCGGAGAACGAAAGAGGCTTAGAGTATCTGATTCGATATTCGAACTGAGGTGCTACAACATATGTACAAAGGGTTTTATACCATAGAGAACGTTCCGAGGCAATGTCCAGGTACCGAAACTCCAGAGGGCTGTACAGAATGTTGACAACGTTCCTACGGGCTGTACTGGAGTATCGGTCAATCCGAAAGTCCGAAGGTTAGACTACAAGTACCAAAAGAGTTAGACATACTGTGGCAGAAGGAAACTATTCTAAATACGGAATGGAACAGAGTAACAGATCAAAACCATAAACAAACATGGAACGGAGTTCCACAACGGACTCCCGAGAGTCTAGACCAAGCCAGAAGTCCTCGGACTAAGGCCCGGACTATACACACGTGCCATGGATGTGACAAAACCAGTCTTCTGTAACCAATACCCCAGCCATGTCTAGCCCCACTCTGAAGCCTGCTAACAATCAGTCAAACTCCGGAAAAACCTCCACCCTTGCAAACAAGCTTGGAAAAGATGGCAAATTGACTCCAGCTGAACGAAGGAGACATTTCAAGCAGAACCTCTGCATGTTCTGCAGAAATGCTGGACATAAAGCTAAAGAGTGCCCCAGGTCTACCTCCCATGCAGCTAAGGCCCGTGTGGCCACAACAACCGAGTCAGAACCCAAACCAACTGCCTCCACTGAGGCAAAAAAATAGAGAGCAGCTCTCAGAACTCCGCACAGCCTGGGAGTTGCATTGATACCAACTGTGCACCTGTGGAGGCATGCCTCAATGCATCTGCTCTTTCGAATCCGGTTTCCTTGAAGCCTTCTGTAACTCTCAACTCTTATGATATTCCAGAGATTTCAGCCTTAATAGACTCAGGTTCAACCCACTGCTTTGTAGATTCTGTTTTTGCCAGTATGCACCACATTTCAACATATTCTGTTCCATCCCTCATCCTCCGCTTGTTTGACAGTGTGACAACAACATCCATCGATAAGGCCACTAACCTTTCTGTCCATTTCCCATCCGGAGATGTCACCGATATGCTCTTCTATGTAACTCTGTTGGATTCTGAGTGTAAGATCATTCTTGGACATAACTGGCTCACCCACTACAATCCGTCGATTGATTGGGTATTGAGCAGTATTAAATTCCAGAACCTTACACCTCGTTTGCCAGCACCGATGTCACCCTCTGTCTTGGAACTATCTCTGAAAGACTCCAGAGATACCCCCTACGGTTCTCCAAACTCCACCTCCCCACCCACAGTTGACACCTCTTCTCTGCCTGGCCTCCAAGCACCCAACATCTCTCTGATCAATGCTGCAGCCTTCCTGTGTGCTTGTAAGTTGGATGGCTCACTCCAGTTCTCCCTCCAGGTTCAACCCCAAAACAATACCAAACTCCAGGCTGCCACCGTGCAGGATGCACCAGACTTATCATCGGTACCCTTGGACTATCATGACTTTGCTGACGTGTTTAGTAAAGCAAAAGCTTCCATGCTTCCGCCCCACTGAGAGTTTGATCTCAAAACCGAATTGGAGGAAGGAACTACCCCACCACTGGGAACCCTCTACTCCCTCTCTCTGGTTGAGCTTACTGCTCTCTGGACCTTTATCGATGAGAACCTTGCTACTGGTTTTATCTGCCCAACATCCTCTCTGTATGCTGCCCCTGTCCTTTTCATCAAAAAGAAGGATGGGTCTCTTTGCCTGTGTGTTGACTTCAGGGGCCTCAACAAGATCATGAAGAAGGATCGCTACCTGCTTCCTCTCATCTCGGACTTACTCGATTCACCTAATCGAGCCAAAGTCTACACTAAGATAGATCTCCGACATGCCTATCATCTGGTATGCATTGCTGACAGAGATGAGTGGAAAACAGCCTTCCAGACTTGCTATGGATCTTACGAATGGCTCGTGATGCCATTCAGACTTACCAATGCCCCTGCAGCATTTCAACGCTTCACCAACTCCATCTTTGCGGACCTCTTGGATATTTGCATCGTTGTCTACCTAGACAACATTCTAATTTACTCTGATAGTATTGAAAATCACAAGAAACATGTTTGCGAGGTACTTCACAGACTCTGGCTACACAGCCTGTATGCCAAACCAGAGAAATGTGAATTTCACTCAGAGTCCATGGAATATCTTGGATTCCTCCTATCTCCCGATGGGTTGACAATGTCCAAGGACAAGGTTAAAGCCATCTGTGACTGGCCCAAACCCCAAAAGGTGAAAGATATCCAGTCCTTCCTTGGCTTCACCAATTTCTACTGTCGGTTCATCTATAACTACTCTGATATTGTGGTGCCCTTGACACATCTTACCAGAAAGAACACCCTCCACTGCAAGCATTTCACAATTTTTCTTCAGAAAACATGCTGAAAAAATTGAAGAAAGTGATACTCTTTTTTGACAGCTGTTTTCAAAGAGAAAAGGCAAAAATAATATTTTCTTTTCTTTGCATGACTTTCCACAAAACATTGATTGATGGTAATACCCATTAGCATAGAAGCTAATCAGCACTACCATCAATTCATTTTTTTGCACAGAAAAGACAAAGAAAACAAAATATTATATTTGCATTTTTTATGTGAACACAGCCCAAATAAAAGAGTATCTCTTCTTTCCATTTTTTCAATATATTTTGGCAAGAAAAATTGTGAAATGCTTGCAGTGCTCTGGAGTTTCTCTGAGGAGTGTCATCGGTCCTTTAACCTCCTCAAGGAAGCCTTTTCATCTGCTCCTATCTTAATCCATTTCCAACCTGGACTTCCAATCATGGTTGAGACCGATGCCTCGGACTATGCCATTGCAGGTATTTTGTCCATTACATGCCTGGACAGTGAAATACGTCCAGTGGCCTTTTATTCATGGACCTTAACCACTCTGGAGTTGAATTATGATACACACAACAAGGAGCTACTAGTGATATATGAAGCCTTCCAGACTTGGCGCCATTACCTCGAAGGCCCAACACAACCTATAGACGTCATTACCGACCACAAAAATCTCGAGTATTTCTCAACTTCTAAGGTTCTCACCAGGCATCAAGCGCACTGGTCCAAGTACCTTTCACAATTCAATATGATTATCTGTTTCCACCCTGGTAAGCTCAGAGCAAAGCCCGATGCCTTGACTAGATGATGGGATGTCTACCCCAAAGAGGGGGATAGGGACTATGCTCGAGCTAACCTGCAGAATCTCCATCCCATTTTCACCAATGAACAACTGTTGAACTCCCTATGGGCTACCTACTTGGAAACCCCGGTCCTCCGTGCTAGTATGATTATGGATGTTGAACAACTCCATGCCGATATAAAGTCCACCTTACCATCAGACCCCCTCAGCCAAATTCATCTCTCTGACTTATCAAACCCTCATTGGAAACTAGACGGTACCAGACTACTATGTCTAGATGGTCATATCTATGTACTGGATGTTGATGACCTTCGCCTCTGTGTACTCTGTTACAAGCACAATCATCCCCTTTCAGGCCACTTTGGACAAAATCGTACACTCGAGCTCATCTGTCATGAATATACATGGCCAAGTGTCTGAACCTTCATCAAAGACTATGTCAAATCTTGCACCACCTGTGTGCATGCCAAAACCCCGAGACACAAACCATATGGCATGTTGAAGCAATTACCAGTTCCAGAGAGACCCTGGAACTCCATCTCCATGGACTTTATTGAACAGCTCCCAAACTCCAGGTCTCACACTGCCATATTGGTTGTTGTAGATTGCCTCTCGAAACAAGCAGTATTCATCCCTACAAATGACACCATCACCTCTCCACAACTTGCCCAACTCTTCCTACTCCATGTGTTTTCCAAACATGGAGTCCCTTCCCATGTAACCTCTGACTGAGGTACGGAGTTTGTGTCCCACTTCTTCCAATCACTGGGCAAGGCTCTCAACATGAAACTCCATTTCACTTCCAGATACCACCCTGAAGGCGATGGCCAAACTGAACGCATGAACCAGACATTGGAGCAGTACCTCTGAGTCTACTGCAACTACCAACAGGACAATTGGTCCAAGTTGCTGCCACTCATGGAGTTTGCTTACAACAATGCTCCGAGTGCTACTACTGGAGTGTCACCGTTCTTTGCCAATAAGGGTTATCACCCAAATATCACTGTTCATCTGGAAAGAGATTTGACGTCTTCTCGGGCAAGAGACTATGCAGTGGACCTAGAGTCTCTGCACGTGTGTCTCCGAGAAGAAATGGCAGAAGCCCAGAAAAGGTACCAAGGTCCAGCTGATGCCAAACGAGCCCCACCTCCAGACTTTCAGATCGGAGATTTAGTGTATGTCAAAGCCAAGTATTTCAGGTCAACCAGGCCTTTGAAGAAACTCACAGAAAAGAATCTCGGTCTGTACCCTATCATCACCTGTGTTGGATCACTATCCTTCACTGTCCGACTACCTGACTCTATGAAGTCTGTACACCCCATGTTCCACATCTCTCAGTTAGAACCCACAACTCCGAATGTCATCCCTAACCACGTCCAACCTCCACCGCCACCCATTGAGGTCAATGGAGAACCAGAGTTTGAGATAGAAAGAATCTTGGACTCTAAGCTGGATTGCCAGAGACGATGTCTGTTGCAGTACTTGGTTAAGTGGGCTGGCTATGAAGGTACAGACGAAGAAACATCCTGGCTCATAGCTACCAAACTAGGAAATGCCCCTGACCTAGTCTTGGACTTTCACCAGGCATATCCGGACAAACCTGGTCCGTTAAACTCTGTCATATGTCACCTATGAGTTTTCAAAACTCTCTGAGCATGGGCTCCATCACTCAGAACTTTGAGGAAAAGAAAATTTATATCCAGACAGGGGGGGAGAGGTAATCACAGTGCAAGTACAGCATACGAAGGTCCTAGGTAAAATCAAATAAAAAGAGGGGGGGAAGGCATGTCATTAGATGTCATCCTCATTTGCGGCATGGTTGATCAAAGTGGTGGTGGCAGCTTTCAGTACCTTGAACAACTCCTCTAGGACTCCGGTTAGATCCTTAACATCCTTAGTGGACGCCTTGATGGCCACTGTGTTTTTGTCAATCGCCTGTATGATCTCCCCAAGATGCCTATCCAACACCTCTGCTATGGAGTCTTGTCAGGGGGGCACCAGGTGTAGGGTCCACAGTTTCGGGACAATCTCCATGTCTGGCATCTCGTCCATGGCCTTGTCGTCACTGTCTCCAGTGTCCCCAGACAGCACTGCTCTCTTCTGGTGCTTCCTCCTTTCTCCACCTTAGGGGGACGTCACCACTGCTATGCATTTCTTGGACTCTGCTGCTCAGGCGATCAGGTCACATTTGGCCTTACTTTTCTGACACTGAAGGCAGGACTTGCTTTGTCCTGTCCCTGGAATGCACTCTTCTTCAGCCTCTAATGCCTCCTGCAGCACGACATGCTCATGTTGCTGACACTCATCATACTTGGCCAACTTGGTGGCCACACTGTCCCTGGGCTTGTCTTCTAACTCCTCCATGGTCAGGGAAGACCAGTCCATGGTGGCTGGTTTGGCGATAGGCACAGCTGTTGATGACAAAGACATGATGTTTTGACAATGGGGGTTGAGACTTGTAAGAACTCCGTCGAGTCTTGGTGCTGTGAAGGCTTTTCAGGCTCCAACAATGCAGACTTTGAAAATCAATGCACATGCATAGGCACTCCAATGCCTCGAGGGCTCAGCCCTAAGAGGGGGATACTGTCACATCTGTGACACATGTGTATAGTCTGGGCCTTAGTCCGAGGACTTCTGGCTCAGTCCAGACTCTTGGGGGTCCATTGTGGAACTCCACTCCATGTTTGTTTATAGTTTTGATCTGTTACTCCGTTCCATTCCATATTTAGAATAGTTTCCCTCTGCCACAGTATGTCTAACTCTTTTGGTACTTGTAGTCTAACCTTTGGACTTTCGGATTGACCAATATTCCAGTACAGCCTGTAGGAACATTGTCAATGTTCCGTACAGCCCTCTGGAGTTTCAGTACCCAGACATTGCCTCGGAACGTTCTCTATGGTATAAAAACCCTTTGTACATACAGTATGTTGTAGCACCTCAGTTCGAATATTGAATCAGATACTCTAAGCCTCCTTTGTTCTCTGACCTTGGAACTCGAGCAAGCATTGGGTATACCAAGTGGTATACCTTCCCTCGACCTCCGTTCCACTCTGACCCCCAGATTTCTATCTGGACCTTGTATACGGCCTCCAGACTTAGAGAACCGGTCTTAACACCTACTTAGTTCTATGTGTTGGAGTTTGAATAACCCCTGTTTCTTATGCTTACATAAGCACTTAGAGCACACTTAGTAATGTGTTTTTCATACTATTCCCTCAGTAGTTGAGTGAGGGTAAGTCCATATATGTATTTCTTACAGTAGACTACTTACTGATAACCTGTAGCTGCCTACATGTAAGGGTTGTATACCTTTTGCCTTAAGATCATGCCTGCAAACTGTACCATTTGGTAATCACAAAGATATGATGTGTTAAAGACAAAGGATTTCTTTATAAAATTTTCAGGACAAAGTTTATATACAATGAGCTGCCAGGCATGTGATACTGAAGTATCACATGCCTGTGATTGATAATGAGCACCATACTCAGTGCACTCCTAACACCCTCCACCTGTAGAGCTGGCAATGGGTCAGAAACAAAAGAGAAAAAAAAGAAAGAGAAAAAAAAAGAAAGAGAAAGAGAAAGAGAAAGAGAAAGAGAAAGAGAAAGAGAAAGAGAAGAGAAGCAGACAAGTACAGTATGTACAAGTGAGATGTTAAATCTCACAGACCACTGAAGAGGGTTAAGCCTCAAAGTGTGGAGTAGTCTATGCACAAAGGGGTTGAAACCTTGTGCAGTGCAACTATTTTTTATTGGAGGGTTAGGCCTCTGTGAGGGGACTACTGTAGGGGTTTGGATACCTTTTGTCTTAAGATCATGCCTGCAAACTGTACCATCTGGTATTTGCAAAGTATGATACATAAAGACAAAAGATTGTCCTTACAAAATTGTGAGACAATATATATATACAACAAGCTGCCAGGCATGTGATACCAGAGTACCACATGCCTGTGATTGATAACAGACACCATATGTGGTGTACCCCCAACACCCTCCCCCTGTAGAGCCTGTAATGGCTCAGAAACAAAAAGGAAAAAGAAAGAAAAAGGAGAAAGAGAAAAACAGACTAGTATATACAAGCAAGCTGTTAAACCTCACAAACCACTGACAAGGGTTATGCCTTGAAGTGTGGACTATATCTATGTGAAAAGGGGTTGAAACCTTTATGCAATGTGATCAGTTTTTTTATTGGAGGGTTGGACCTCTGAGAGGGGACTAGCCTACATCAGCCTCAAGTCATCCTCCATTTCTCCCTCCTTGAGGGTATTGGCAGGGATCAGGAGGACCCCTCCTGCATTACTACCTTCTCCCCTAGCATGGTGGGGAAGGTCATAGAGAGCTGCCAACTTGGCAAACTCTCTGAGTATGTGCAGGTCCCTCTCCTTGATGGGATGCACCTCATAGGGTGCAATACTTTCAGGGGGAACCCCCAGCATGCAAGCCTGGAGATCAATCCACTCTAACAAGTGGTACTTGCCCATGGGAAGTGGCTCATTCAAGGTGGCCCTCATCTGATCAATACAGTAATTGCCTTGGTGTTGGGGTCTTTATCCCCTTCATTGCTAATTATTCAGGCAATGTACTCATTGCCTGCCCTCCATACCCACTTGAGGGCATCATTGGTGTTGTGATATGTGATGCCATTGGCCACCAAGTATGCAGTGACATCAGCCATAGTGGCCAAATGGGTCAATCCCCCTTCCCAAGGGGCAGGGGTACCAATGGCAGGAGTGACCTCATCCCACTCCAGAAGGGCCCTATAACAACCCTTTACTGTGAGGAGGCAGACCAACTTGCAGAACCAGATGTTCCAATCATGGTCCCTTCAAGAAAGAGACCAGTGCCAGCTGTTTGCAGAGGAGGAATCCTTGGACATCCTGTTGTGATGGAGGTTTAACCTCCACCTCATCATCATCAGGGCATGAGCTAAAGCCCAGAGCTCCAGGGAACATTCTTGAAAGCTTGGAGCTCTCATCAAAATTATCAGATTGGTTCTGATATTGATGAATGAATTTTACCCAGTCATTGACTGGGGTGCAAATGGATGGAGCCCCTTGTGGAAGCTCAGGGATGGCCCCTCTTGTCCTTTTTCCAGAGGGGCAGGCCCCTCCTCATGGTCAAGATGACTCTGGAGGTCTCTGATACTGATTGGGGGCAGATCCCCCTGATGGCTGTGCCACAATATGTATGGTGTGTGAGTGGCATGATGGGTCTCAGATCCTCTGCAGCTGGTGCAGAGAGGGGACAGGAGGGGCATCCACAATCTGTCTTTGTAAAGTTGGTTGGCTACTGACAGTTTTGGATCTGGAGGGTCCACCCTCTCTTGCCTGTGCTCAAGATGCTCTCTCCTTATCTTGGAGTGCCTCTCTTTTCTGATGTGCCTTTTGGGAGGCCCAAACAGGTGGCCTCCATTCCTTCAATGCAAAGTCCATGACCTCCTTCATTTCCAACCTGCATCTTTTCCACAGGTTGATGTATGTAACTAAATCCTGTGCCTTGCAGACACAGGGAGCCTTATTCTCAGGCTCATCATATGCCATTGTATACAGTTTGTGGATTTCCTCCTGGTGTTGTAAAGGGTGATGGGGTCCATCATGTCCCTCTCCCATTGGATTGCCTGACCCACTGATCATTTGTGGGTTGGAACAGGAGGGGGATCCCCCTTTGTTCATATTACTGATGACCTTCCTGATCATCTCATTGCCATAGGAAAATAGGTTGTCATTGATCCTCATAAAGAGGATCAACCTAATACTGTCATTGCCTTGACCAAGGCTATGAACTCTATATGGGAACTTGCTCCTGTCAAAATTAGGGAACATAGTTCCCTGAATGACTGGCTTGTTGATGGTCATAGGTATGTCAGCATAAAGGTCACTGGGTGTGATTTTGTCCTCCATAGGAGGGCAGGCAGGCTCTACCTGTGGGGGAAAGGGTTGCCTTTGCTTCCCTTACAATCTGCAGGTTGTTCAACCTGCAATGAGGATACAGCAGGAATTACCTGTGCCCTCCCCCTTGAAGAGAAGGAGGTATAAGTGTTTGGCAGGGGTGCAGCCCACACAGACAAGGAAGTACCAACTCCAGGTTGGTCATGGTGGGGTTCACCACTGAGGGAGGTGATTCAAGCATGCTCAAAGTCATGAGCAAATTGCTTGTCAGAAGTGGTGGGGGGTTGGGGAGGGATGGAGATGGATGAGTGGGGAGTTTCTCCCAGTTTTTTGCAAAGATCCTTGATCTCCACTTGGAGGTCATCATTGACCTTCCAGGCTTTGGCCAGCTTCCTTTCACAGGATCAAACTTGATGATGGAGGCCATTGTACAATGTATGTCATATAAGGCCAGCTGCAAGGTCAGCCAACTGGCTCATGGAGGACATAATACCATCCTCATTAAGGGCTACTGCTAGCCCATAGCATTGTGCATAGGAGTCACACTCTGAACATGCACCATGGTGATGCAGGAATGGCATGGTGGGGTGGCATTCCCACCAGTGATGATGGGAGTGTTTGCTCCTACAGGACATATGCTCTGGTGATGGAGAGTGTGAAGGAGAATGTGGCCATTTGTGGCCACTGCTGACTGTGCATGTACTATGCTGGCCAGCTGGAGATGGGAAGTGAGGGGCCTTGTCATCAGAGTATGCATTGTAACACACAGGGGACCCACCACAGTCTGATGCAGCAGATCCCATAGAATGGGAATGGGAATGGGATGAGCTGTTTAGGCTCAGGCTGTGACAGTGATCATGTTGGGACATTGTAGACTACTACTAGAATGTGGTGAGCATTAGGGAAGAAGAGGTGAGGTGTGTCAAAGTGATATAAAACTTTAGTGACAAAAAAGGAAAGTATGGACATGTGAAAAATGGAAGTATGGAACAGTGATCATCAGGGTATTAAGTATATTACTCTACTTGGCAGAATGCTGTGCTAGGTACCTGGTGGTTTCTTTTGAATTTTTATCAATGGTTTGTTCTTGTTTTGACTGTATTTGTTGTGTTTGTTTCATTAGTAGTCTATGACTACATGCAACCACTATGTGATTACCATATGCTTATGCATACTTTGTGCCTTTCAAGGCAATTGGCATACTGTTCATATGCCTTGGAGTTTGAGGTACCTGTCTAGGGCCTCAAGGTCTTTGCAGTGGGCCACTGGCTCCCATGTGGAGTCTCCCAGATTCCACTTAACCAGGAACTCTATCCTGTTATCTGTCCAATGGTGAGTGAGTATTTCATCTACTAACTACTCTTCTTCATCAGTCATACCAACATCATAGAATGCTTGGGCATCATGCCTTGGGAACAGAATGTCATCATTCTGTTCATATCTGTGTAGAAGCCTGATGTGAAATGTTGGGTGAATATGCCTCAACCTCAACTGGTCTGGTAAGTTGAGTGTATATACATCACTCTCACTGTCATGGCACAACACCTTCATTGGACTGATGTACTTTGGCACAAGCTTTTGTGCACATCCCTTTGGGATGTTCAGATTCTTCATTGAGAGATATACTGGGTCTCTGACCTGAAGGTTGTTTCCTTCCCTTCATTTCTTATTAGCATGGTACATCTGTGCTACTCTGCTTTCTATGATGGCATTGTGAGCCATTTCTAGGTTCTCCAAAGCCTGTCTTACAAATGTTTTCACTCCTGGTGCTATTGAGGGTTCCCCCTCAGCAACATGTTGCATCATAGTGGGCATGTACCCATAGTTCAGCTCAAAGGGTGCAAACCCTGTTGAGCTGCTTATACTGGAGTTGATCACAAACTTGATCATCAGTAGTTTGGATGTCCAGTCCTTTTGATCCAGTTGGACCATCACTCATAGCATCTGAGCTACATTTCATATTGCTCATTCAGATGTGCCATCCATCTGTGGATGGAATGCCATGGACATAAGGAGCTTTGTCCCCAACATTCTGTGCATTTCATGCCAGAATGTCAACATGAATTTCACATCTCTGTCTGAGACAATAGTCTCTGGTAGTCTGTGTAAATGGACTACTTTAATGAATATTCCTGCAAGCTCTGAAGCTTGCACTGTCATAGTTACTGGGATGAGATATATCATTGATGTCAGATGGCATAGGACTACCCAAAGGTAGTCATACCTGTTACTTGGTGGGAATAGTCCCATGAAATCCATTGTGATGGACTGCCAGAGTCTTTGCAGCATGGGCAAACTGTGCAGTAGACCCTTCAGTTGTTGATTGTCAGTCTTCATGGTTTGGCATATCAGACAGGTCTGACAGAACTTGTCTACTTCTCAGCCAAGTTTTGGCCACCAATACCACCTGTGGATATAATCTGCTGTCCATTGGGTTCCAAAATGCCCTAGCATTCTATGCACTTGGTCAATTGCCCTTGTGATGATATTGTTGCCCTTGTATTTAGCATGTGGGAGGCATAACACATCCTCTCCTCCACAATTTTTCATGTGTAAGAGGCCATCCTTCCCTTCAAATTGAGGGCAGTGTTTTGGTTGCATCAATATTTTTGTGAGCATACATATGCTTGCTCTTGTACCCTTTCCATATGGCATCCAGGAAGTCTGGTGCATCATTGTATGTGATTGGCAAGGCTCTTGAGACCTCTGCAGATTCAAGCATTGTTGGATCCTCTTCCACACTTGCATGAGGGGCATCCTTGGTACTCCTGTCCATGGCTGAGGCCATTTCTTGAGCCTTGAGATGTCAACTCTCCTCCTTTTCCTTTAATTGATTACTCTTCCAAGGAGCATTATCCTCTCTTATTGCAGATAGTCTGACTTCTTGCCATCTGCCATGAGGGAGGTTGTCTCCCTCTGGGTCTAATCATATGTCTGCATTGGCCCAGTCCACTTCTTCATTGGAGGAACTATCTCCTCCTTCTCTCTCATAGTAGCATGATAAGCAATCTGCTACACAGTTCTCAGTTCCTTTGGCATAGGTGATGTTTGTGTTGAAATGGGACATATAGTCCAGCCATCATATTTGTCTACTCAATAATTTCTTCTGAGTTTTGAGGTATCCCAGCACCTCATGATCAGTAATGATTGTAAATTTGAAGCTGAGGAGTTTATCCTCCCACTTAAGTAGTGCTTTGATTATTGTGAGAGTTTCTCACTCAAACATCCTATAATTCTGTTGGGCATCACTCAGTTTCTTTGGACATGAAACCTGCTGGTTGGCAGGTTTTCCATTTGGGTCCCTGTCCATATAGTGCACCTACTCCATAGAGTGATGCATCACAAATGAGCCATATAGGCTCATCCTTTTGCAGGTCAATAGGCTGCAGTACTGGATACTTGCATGCCAGATCTTTTATCATCTGGAAACATCTATCATGGATTTCCCTCCACTGGAACAGGTGTTTGTTCTGTTGTATTCCATCAGGAAAAACTGACAGTGCAATATTTGTTATAGACTGGAATAGTGCATCACTATTTGATATATAGTGAACTATAGCACTATTTTAACTATAGATCATGATGTCATAATGAAAGTTGTAGGGCTGGGTCACAGGATCATGGGAATATGCTTACCTCATTGATATGCCCAAAAATGGGTGAGAAAATTGCAAAATACAAAAATAAATTGATGTCTCAAAAAATAAATTTTCACAAATGTCATAATGAAAGTTGTAGTACCTGACAAGAGGACCATGGAGGTATGCTTACTTCATCTATCTGTGCAAAAATGGTAGAGATATAGACAGAATACAATTAATGTTGTGTAGTCTCCATTTTTATTACCAAAGTGTAGTATGTGCTTTTTTGATTTGTTTGGTTGTGTTTGATTAGAAAAGTGTAATGTAGTGTCCTGACAGCACAATATTTCTCATATACTGCAATAGTGTGCAATTATTGCATATGTATTGAACTATAGCAACATTATAACTATATATTGCCAGTTGCTCTAAATGTTTTCCTATGTGCAATGAATAGTTACAGATCATAAGATTTCTTTTATTTCATTGTTTTTACTAGGAAAGTGTAGTGTAATGTTCACATTTTTGACTACCAATTAAGGTAGTGTTATGTAGTCTACACTTTTATTATCAAAAAAGAGTAGTGTATTAAGTGTAGTGTTGTGTAGATTAGTATATAGTGACTAGGAAATGTGTGGGAAATGATTGGTAAGCTAAGACTTGCACTTAGACTTGAAGTGCTGCAGTGGCCACTGCTAGTCATGCATGGCCAAATTGGGTAATCATGCCACCACAACAATGCACAACAATGCTGCAAGCTCTTGAGTCATGCATCACCCACTTACTTAATCAACCAGAGTATGTTTTATTTTCATATTTCTATCATTTTAATGCTTGCAGTTTATGGGGGAGTGTTGGAATATAAACTGCCCATTAGTAGTACTTAATTAGTTGCGATGATTAGTTGCTTACATAAGCAAAAAAGTGTACATACAGTAGAGTAAATTTTCTCCCTTCCTCAGTAGCTTGGTGTTACTGTGGATTAAATATCTGACAATAACCAGGAACTCACATCTGCTGAGTGAATCTACCTAACATTCCATGAATCTACACTAGGACAAAATGATCCTAAGATGTTAAGAGAGGCAAAAGCAGCACCTGACTGGCCAGAATCACATAATTCAGTCAACTGTAGGCCTAAAACTGGTGTTGAACCAGCTATACATCACATGACCATTCTAAAGATAGTGAATTCCACACTATTCTATGGTGTTCTATGAACCTGGTCAACCAGTTTATTGTTATCTCCTTATCTCCAGTACTATACCAGAGACCTCCTTTTATAGTAGGTGCTCTTAGGATATATTAGGCAGTCTTTAGATACAGTGTGACACACCTGGTCTGTGCACACACAGCATGTATATAAACAGGGCACAGAGCCTCTAGGACTCTAGGTTAACTACCCAGTTTAACATTGTTCTCAGCTCAGAACTGCTATCTCTCAACTACCACAAGACCAACCTATACTGAAGCACTACTAAGGCAAGTGTTCTGCCTTGTGCCCTATTGAACCCCTTTCCTCTGTGCAACAGGTTACAAGCCCTGGTTAAGGGTGCTCTGCTGTCTCAAGGCTGCTGTCTCAAGGACATGTGTATAGCAAAAGATGTTTCAGCTTTACATCATGCCTATGAATGCACCTGAAGCGCTAGGTATGGCATTGGCCACCTTGTGCTTGTCACTCATTGTGGGCTTTTGTCAAGTGTGTACATCATCACTGAAATTGGTGGAGACTTTAACTTGGCTCTCATTCTTTCTTCTATAATGTGGTGCACATTCATTGGACTGCCAAACTGGCATTACCAGTTCTATCAATACCAGGAGTACAGGATTCTAGTGGGCCACTATCATCAACTTTGCTTCCAGCTGGCTATTGCTGTTGAAATCTGTGAGGTCTTTAATCTCATGGAGGCTCAAGAAGTTCCTCAAGACCCTGATCCTCTTCCTCTGCATCAGCAACCAGAACTCTTATGGGAACCTGTTATACATGCTCAAGAGCAGCCTGCTCCACAGCCTCATGTTGAGCAACTCAAGAATGTTCCTAGAGTTCCACTGCTGAATTACTTGCACCATGCTATTCCTGATTTAGATCCTCAACTGGATCTTGATCCAGTCCCTGGATACCCTCCTTCTCCTCCACAGTATCACCTTATACATTGGGGTCCTGATGATACAGACACCAATGATGGCACTGTCTATGGAGACCAGGACAATGATCCTCAGCTTGCCAAGTTCAATCTGTTATAGTTGTCTGGTCTGTAATCATCCTTTTAGAATGGCTGGACTAATCTTGGAATCCAGATGTCTGCCATAACTGTTAACCATCTTACCTTCTATACTGGCCCTGCCAATAAGAAGGAAGAACATGACCCTAGGAGGAATGCTAAGGCAAAGGAACTCCACCTAGCAAAGGAGAGAGAAGTTGGTGCTGCTGGAGGTAGGACTCCAAATGCAGTGATATTTGCTCAGAAGGTGATAGAGTTTATGAAGGAAATGATCATGGATAACTGCACCTCATGGCTTGATGCCACCCATACAACTCCTGCCTTTTATATGAGGACTGCTGATACTTGGCAGCTCACTCCAATTCAGTCTATCAAACATGCTTGGGCCACTGCCCCCCATTATGACTCTTGGTCTTACAATGAACCATTCTTCAATGTTCTGGTTCACCTCATGTCACTTGGCCTTCTTTGTGACATGATTCCTAAACTTTCCCACACCACCTTGCCTCATGCTCATGCTTACTATAATGGTGCTGACATTCCCATTATCAGCAATGAAGATCCTACCTTGCACACCATTCCTGTGTATTGGATTACCAATAATGTCTTCCTCTGGTTTGAATCCCAAGTCCACCCATTCTATGACCACTGGCTCTTCCACAGCATCATCCCTCCTGTCCAGATTTGGAATGAAGGAAGAGCCTCCATTAATGTCATCCCTGGCTTCTTCCAGGAAAAGAAAGTTACTGATCACTGGTTTGATACCAACATGGTGGTATGCATCAAAGAGAGGAAAGACTACCTCTGGGAACAAGACCTTGAAGAGGAAGGATCTGTGGGTGAAAGTGGGTATGATGAAAAGACCAAACATCTCTGGTGGCAAACTCAGACAGGGGTTTGATTCCTCTACTGGCCTGGCACTCAAGATCTTTTTGAAGACTTATGGCATTGGCTTGACTACAGTGACTCCAAAAACCCTTTCCATGTTTGCCCTATTTTCAGTGCATGCAGTGTACTGCCAGACACATGGAGAATCACACTAAGCTTTGGTGGAGTCATAAATAGTACCTAGTCTTGGCTGCAATTTGGCTCCTAGGTCATGTGATTTCATTCACATGGTCTGGAGATATGGCCATTTTAAAACAGCATGTCCATGGAAAGGGTTTTTTCACTTTTGAATTTACAAGGGTATTTAGATATTATCAGTACTTAGTATATCCACCTTTTGCTCTAAGCACTGCCTCAACCCTTCTAGGCATGCTTTCAATTAGTTTCTGACACTCCTCCACTGAAATCCCCTCCCACTCCACCTGAACTCTCTCCCATAGCTCATGAATCCCATTAGGGGGGGTTTCATACCCTGCAAGCCTTCTTTTCAGGCAACCCCAGAGATGTTCAATGGGATTGAGGTCAGGAGACTGTGCAGGCCATACCATGGTCCCAAACTCCTGCTCTTCTAGCCAATCTCTAACCTTTTTGCAAGTATGCTTGGGATCATTGTCTTGCTGAAAGATTGTATCAGATGGATTGAGACCATAATGCTCCAATGTTTGTTGATGGCAAAGAAACTTTGAAGTCTAAATTGAAGCAAGGAATCCTTGCTTCCACTACTCACAAGCTTAATGCAAAGCAAGCTTCCACCACTGTTTCCAATGCCTGGAAACTGTCCACAACCATACACCACAGGAGGGTGTTGTGACTCCAATGATAATGAATGTGTAATAGATTCTCCTTGGAATGTATTTGAACTTATGACTGCAGACTTTATCTGTTATGATAAGTTGATTCTTGCATACTCCATTGGTATCCATGGAGGAAATTTGCTGAGACAACCTGACAGAACTTCAGTCATGCTCCAGGACATACAGGATTACTTTTTCTCATATCACCTGTTTGAGCCAGTTCATTTCCAAGAATTTGAGAAGCTTACCCTTGACTACTTGAGATACCAAACCAAGGGGAACTCCAAACCACTTAAAGAAAAGACGAAGTTTTATGCCAAGAAAACTCATTTTCAGAGGCCATCTCAGAAAACTTGCTGATGGTGACACCAACTAGCTGCTCAAGCTTCTGCTCATGGCTTGTCTACTGATCCTTTCCAAGATGAAATCCTGTTTGATATGCTGATTCTAGAACATTTCTAGTTTCATCATGGCTGACAAGGAATCATCTGCAACAAAGAACATTCCCTGTCTTAACAGGATGAACTATTCTACCTGGAAGGCTATGATCAAAGGATACTTCATGATGATAGATTGTTGGGGAGTTGTTAATGGCACCATTCCTGCTCCAGGTGCTGCTGATGCAGGAAGAGCAGCTTGGGACACCAAGGACCAAAGAGGAATGGGAACCATCCTTCTCTATTGTGATCCCATAATTGCTGTCCCTCTTGATGGCAAAGATCATGCTCATGCAATGTGGACCACCCTAGAAAGCATGTATGGGACTCCCACAGCAGCAACCACTTACTCAGAGTTTCTCCATCTTACTAGGATTAGGATTAATCCTACCAATGATCTTGGCAGCAAACTCACTGAGATTAACATGCTTCTGGGAGCTCTTGCCACTCATGGTATTACTCTCTCAGAACCAGTCCAGTGCAGATTATTTGTGGTGCCTTCTCTGACAAATGGGGCACTGGTCCCTCAAACATCCTATCATCTTGGGAAGCTTCTCAATTAAAGGTCAATGAGGTCATCCCTCATCTTAAAGATCTGGTGTCCCATCAAAATCAAACTTTGTTCTTACCAAAGATGGAAAATCAACAGTCCTCTTCAAGTAATGTGTCTGGTCAACCTCTTGTAAATCATTTATCCAAACCACCACATTGCCAAAAGTGTTGTGGACATCACCCAACAGAACAATGTTGAGATGGTGCATCCTCTCGAGATGGTCATTGTTGAGGCAGAGGTGGTCCTCCTCATAGGGGAGCCCCTCAGCAAGAACAACAGCAGCAGCAACAGTCTTCTGGAAACCAGAAGAGCAAAGGGCATTCTCATGGATGTGGAGGTTGCAGGCATGGTTGTTTCCACACTCCTGATTTTGAATTTGAGGGAGATCACAATCAAGTCTATGGTATCAAAAATGATACTTATGATGACATGGTCAATTATGATTATGATGACCAAGGCTATAGTCAGGAATCCTACTATGCCAATGCATCTGTCTTTGGTCATACTCCTCTCCAATATTGTCTACAAGATGACTCCTCTTGCTTCAAGGAGTTCAACCAAGAAATTACCCCTTTGCCTGTGCTCACTGAAGAGCCAGTTGAGTATGTCTCACTTGCTGTTGAAATGCCTCAATCTCAATCTCCCTGTACCTGTTCCATTTGTCTCCCCTTGAATAACTCAGAGGAACCTCATCCTGGGGTACTGCCATTTCTGGGAGACCAGAGGCAAATTTTGAGTTTGGAGAGGAACAGATGTCAATCTGCTGAATCAAGCCTGTCTGAAACTGGGTGAGGGACACCCAGTAATGCAGATTTTGACAGAACCAGAGATGGAGTGGAGCTTCCCTCCATGGCTGCAGTTGACTCTACAGGAGAGAGGAATGTATGAAAAAGGGGTCAAAGATCTCAGAATGCTGGGCATTCAAATATGGAAAAATGGAGAACCATTAGCCTTCAGGACTTCCACACTCTGGTACCAGACATAAAGGAGCCAGAATTTTAAATTGCCAGATGACCTAGATCTGCAGGATTATCTGCATGATCATGAATTTTATGGAGAGCTTGATGCTGTCAACTCTCATTACCTTTATTTCCTGTCAGACATGAGTCATCTCTGTCCTGAAGATCCTGCTAGCCACCAAGGTAGAGTTCTTTGGATGTTAGATTTGGGGTGTTTGCATCATGTGTCACCACACTGATCTGACTTTTTCACTTAGTCATGGCTTTCCACTCCTGCTTATGGAAGTACCACTGGCAAGGATACAATTAAACTTATAGGACATGGCATGATTATGCTGAAGCTGGCATTGGCTCTATGCTAAAACTTGACAATGCTCTTCATGGCCCAATGTTTTCAAAGAGGATTTGCTCTTGGAATGCACTCCTTAAAAAAGGGTATAGGAGTGAAGCAACACACAATGCCAAGGTGATCCAAGATCTGATTGGTCATGTTGTACTCTGGGCAACTGCCTTGTGTACTTCCCAGCTGCACTGGTTTTTGGGAACTCCATTGCCATCTTCCAGAGCCTTCAAGGCTGTAGACCTCTTGGATGTGGTTAAGGATTCTTTACTTCTTTGGCATACTGTAATAGACACAGTCATATGGGTTCTTCCATCATTTCTAACTGCAAGCATCACACTAAGGGATTTCCATCTGATCTTGTCATGGATACTGTCCCTGCCTCATGTCAAGGTTGTTCTCAAGGCAAAATGGCTTCTGATCCTTTCCACTCTTCTTCAAAACAAGCTGTTGCTCCTCTTGAACTTGTTCATGCTGATCTTCTTGAATTACCTGTGGAGTTCTTATTATCATTCCAAGTATGTGTTGACCCTCTTGGATGATTATTCCTCCTTTGGCTTTTGCCTTTACCTCCATGCTAAATCCAATGCTCCTGATTGCTTTTGTGACTGGCTTCTTGTCATTGAATGACAGTCATCTTGTTTGCTCAAGACTTTCCATTCAGATTGAGGGGGAGAGTTTGTGGGAACTGTGTTTAAGTCACTCCTCAACTCCAAGGGAGTAATCCATGAACTTTTGATTGCTGACCAACCTCAGCAAAATGGTCAAGCAGAATGGTTCAATTGTACCATACATGAAAAGGCTGGAGCTATCCACCATCATGCATGTGTACTGAAGAGGTTTTGGAATTTTGCCTTTGATACTGCTCTTCATGTCTACAATTGCACTCCTCTGAGATGCTCTGAGTGGAAGACTCCCTGCAAATTGTTCTTGAAGAAAATACCTGACATTTCCTATTTCCAAGTTTTTGGATGTAAAGCCTATGTCTGGATTCCTAAAGATCAGCACAAGGATAAGCTTGAACCTCATGCACTCAAGATGGTCTTTATGGGCTATGAACCAAACACTAAAGGCTATAGGTTCTTATATGGTCAGAAGATCATAATTGCATGCACTGCAAAATTGGCCAAAGAAACCTTTCCTTTCTGCTCAGATGGTGTTGAGAACAAATCCAATGAACCAGACCCACCTGTAACAGACCAACCTGGTAACATCTTACCAATAGATGACTGGATGGATAACCAACCTGATCAGTTGGATGGTGAGGCCCCCCAACCTCAACCACAGAGTCCACAACCTCCTGTAAACCCACTACCAGATGGTGGAGACCAGCATTGTGAAGATGAACCACCAAGGGCAAACCAGTATCCCAATTGAATAAATCCTGATTGGATAAATCATCCTTATCAACCACAGGATATACCAAGAGATGCTCATAATCTTAGATGAGCAGTTCCTCTCAATGACCAACCTCCTTGACCTAAATGAAGAATTGTCCCTCCTGTCAGACCTGGAAACATTTACAGAGAAAGACATAATCTGGTTGACATTGAAAAGGAAATTCAGGAGAAAAGAGATGAAATTTCTGAGGTTGTTTGAGAACAAATAGAGGCTATTCAAGAAGGAGCTGAATGACAAAGGGTTTCCAGAGAAGAGCATAGACTGCCATCTCCCCTTTTACAACCTCTGAATCAGCATGAACCAGGACCTTCACATTTTCTGGGCTCTACCAAAGGACCAACTGAAAATGTTCTTCATGTTTTATTGCTGCACAAATCAAAGAGTCTCTGGAACACTTCAAGGATGTTCTTAAACTCCCTGAAAGTGAACAAACTGTCAGCAACAAACTTGAATAAAGGGGGTCCAAAGGACTCCTAATCGACTCCTATAGCTCTAAGGAGCTTGGGGATAAACCAGACTAGAGTCCAGTGTGAATAACCATAGATTAAAATGAGGTATGAGGGTACACAGTACCTAGAGTCCAGTGTGAGTAACCAAAGGGTATCAACACTGGACTCAACACACTAAGTGCGATGTAAGTAAACAATGGTAAACAAACCAAAGGCATTGCACCACAACTGCAGGAATAACCCTAGAGAACTCGGAAAAAGTGTAAGTAGTAGTAAATGAGATGGGGAATCGAATGGTAGTAAGTAAGAGACCATTTGGAAGACAGAAAGCGGAGAAAAGAGGTGGAGATCACCACAAGGAACACAAACCAAGTGGTTTGATGCCATGAAAGATGAAATTAAATTGATCAAAGAACATAATGTTTGGACTCTAGTGGATCCTCCTCCAGGACAAAAACCAATTAAAGCAAGATGGGTTTACACCATTAAATCTGATGGTCATTACAAGGTTTGACTTGTAGCAAAAGGCTTTACTCAAGAATATGGGATTGATTTTGAAGAAACCTTTTCCCTGGTTGCACAGTTTGAGACTGTGTGAATCCTACTAGCTTATGCCATGCAGCAAGATTGGGATATGGAAGCACTGGATGTTAAAACCATCTTCCTTTATGGCAAGCTAGATGAGGAACTTTATATGGAACAACCAGAGGGTTTTAAGGTCAAGGGTCAAGAACACAGAGTTTATTGGTTGCTGTGCACTCTCTATGGCTTGAAGCAAGCTGCACTAGCATGGAATAAGGAGTTACACCAGTCTCTGTTATGAATGGGCTTTCTCTGCTCTAAAGTTGATGCTGGCGTCTACTTCTATCACTCCAAAGCCAGAACAGTGGTTTTCCTTGTCTACATTAATGATGGTCTATTCTTAGGCTCTCACAAGAGACTTGTGAAGAAGAAGAAAGATGAGTTTATGAAGAAATGGGAATCAAGAGATCTCAGTGAGGTTAAAGAATATCTTGGAATCCAGATACATCATGATCACAAGAACCAAGGGGGTTATCTTGATCAAATTCCCTATGTCAAGAAGGTTGTCAAACAATTCAGTATGGAAGAGGCAAAGTCTGTTCATACTCCACTTCCTGCTGGTTATATTTTCAATCAGTTATAGGATCTCTTCTTTATATGGCCTTGGGCACTCACCCAGACATTGCTTACTCCATTATATGGATTAGCCAATATATGGCCAATCTTACCAATGAACATCTGAACAAGGCATTGCACATTGTTTGCTATGTGGCTTCCACAGTGAATCTTGCCTTGTACTATTCAGGAAAGGATGCTAGAGTTCAAGGTTTCACTGATTCAGACTGGGCCTCAAATAAAGACACTTGTCATTCCACCACTGGTTATGCTATGTTTTTCAGCAACTCCCTTGTTTCCTGGCATTCCCAGAAACAGAAAACCATTTCCCTCTCTTTGACTGAAGCAGAGTATATGGCAATGTGTGACACTGCTAGACATATCAAGTGGCTCAATATGTTGTTCAAGGAACTTCATTTTCCTGTTGACAAGACAATCCTTTACTACAACAATAGGAGCTTGCTTTATTGCTGAGAACCCTGTATCAGATGGTTGATCTAAGCATATCAATATTCGATGGCACTTCATTTGCAAATGTGTTGAGGAAGGACTCTTTTCCATTGAATATATTCCCACTGATCATCAAAGGGCTGATGGTCTTACCAAGTCCCTTACCTGGCAGAAGTTCAAAACAAATCACTCATCACTTGGTATGGTTACCCTACCATTCTAGAGCAAGGGGGAGTGTTGAACCAGCTATACATCACATGACCATTCTAAAGATAGTGAGTTCCACACTATTCTATGGTGTTCTATGAACCCAGTCAACTGGTTTATTGTTATCCCCTTATCTCCAGCACTATACCAGAGACCTCCTTTTATAGTAGGTGCTCTTAGGATATATTAGGCAGTCTTTAGATACAGTGTGACACACCTGGTCTGTGCACACACAGCATGTATATAAACAGGGCACAGAGCCTCTAGGACTCTAGGTTAACTACCCAGTTTAACATCACTCTCAGCTCACAACTGCTATCTCTCAACTACCGCAAGACCAACCTATACTGAAGCACTACTAAGGCAAGTGTTCTGCCTTGTGCCCTATTGAACCCCTTTACTCTGCACAACAACTGGGACACCTGACATGTACATTTTGGCCTAAAGGTGGGACCAGCTGACGTTGGCCAGTTAGACCAGATACTTGACAAAAGATCTGATGGTCTGGAACAGTCTGATGGCCTGAGAAAATCTGATGGTCTGAAAAGGTCTGAAAAAATCTGAAACTGTCTGAAAGTTCTGATATCAGACTTTCTCAGAGTCTCAGATTATCAGACAGTCAGGACAACAGAACATCTGATATTTTCAGAAGTCACAGATCATCAGAGAGTGAACACAGAAATTTCCAGACATTTTCAGAAGTCTCAGCCAATCTGACACCCAGATCAGCAGTCATTCAGAATTCTCAGATAATCAGACACTGACTCCAGAAACTTCCAGATTTTGCCAGTATTCTCAGACTATGAGATGTCCAGACCAGCAGACATTCAGAATTCTCAGATAATCAGACCTTCAGACCAGTAACTCCCAGACATTGCCAGTATTCTCAGATCATCAGACACCCATGCCAGCAGATATTCAGAAGTCTCAGATGACTGGACAATCATACCAGTAACTTCCAGCAATTGCCAGTATTCTCAGCCAACAGACACCAGACCAGCAGACATTCAGAATTCTCAGACATTTCAGATTATCTGTTCCTTGTGGTGATCTCCACCTCTTTTCTCCGCTTTCTGTCTTCCAAATGGTCTCTTACTTACTACCATTCGATTCCCCATCTCATTTACTACTACTTACACTTTTTCCGAGTTCTCTAGGGTTATTCCTGCAGTTGTGGTGCAATGCCTTTGGTTTGTTTACCATTGTTTACTTACATCGCACCTAGTGTGTTGAGTCCAGTGTTGATACCCTTTGGTTACTCACACTGGACTCTAGGTACTGTGTACCCTCATACCTCACTTTAATCTATGGTTGCTCACACTGGACTCTAGTCTGGTTTATCCCCAAGCTCCTTAGAGCTATAGGAGTCGATTAGGAGTCCTTTGGACCCCCTTTATTCAAGTTTGTTGCTGACAGGTTATGAGCCCCGGCTTCTAAGCCTCATATTGCGACAACCACTGCTCAGATCGATTCCAAACCTCGTCCATCGAATTCCCCAGCCCAGACAACCGCCAACAGCACCTGTCGCTTTTTCGCCTCCTATTCACAACATCGACCATTCCTACCTTCCACAGAGCTTCCTCCGCTGTCAAAACCGCTCGCTTCGGTGTCGAAGGTCCCCATCCGTCGATATACCAAGTTTCAGGTCGATCTGTCGAGTAGAAAGCATTTTATACCACTGGGAAGTTTAAGGGGGTCATCAGTGCGCCTATACCTGACTTTCATCGAGTCATAACTCATCATCCACTACTCTGATCTCGGCAAAACAACGTTTTCCGAGCTCCCTGCATCAAGGCCGTTCCGTCGATACCTCTTAGAAAATTTTTCATCAAGTGGATCGCTCAGCATCGCATCATATTTGCGCACAGACCATCTGGGCCATATCTCCACAACTCTTCTATCAACCCCATACAATCTTGATATCTCTGGGCTGCTCTCGACGCCCTCTATCCATCTATACCATCTATCTGCCAGCTCATCGCGAATTTCCCTCTCCATCATCGTCACCACCTGGAAGATGTCCTCAGAGCAGACCCCTCGCATCAAGCCTCTCTCTGGCACTAACTACTCCACCTGGAGCGAAGAGATGAAGGCCCTCCTTCGCTCTAAAGGCCTCTGGAGGCTTGCGGATGGCAAGGAGACTCGTCCCACCACTGCTGGCAATGAGCAAGAAAAATGGGACATCAAAGCGGACAAAGCTGCAGGTGAAATCATGCTAGCCTTGGAAGCTGACCAGAGAGTGCACATTAGGACTGTCCAGGATGATCCTGTCGCTGCATGGAAGGCCCTCGCAGCCCTCTATGTCCAACAAAGGCCTGGAGCTCGATTTGCGGCCTATGACAACTTCTTCAGTATCAGGAAGCAAGAGGACGAGTCCCTGAGCTCCCTCACAGCCAGGATCGAGCTAGCCCTGCTCAAAATTCAAGAACTGCGGTCCTCCCAGTTCACACTTGCTTCCTTGGACGATGAACTCGTCTGTATGACTATGATTCGAGCCCTGCCCCAGGAATACTCGCATTTCACCTCTTCCTTGCTCCTCCTGTCCTCCCTGGACAAAGCCACCATCAAATCTGCCTTTATCGCCGAAGATATCAATAGGAAACCTCGTGCTGATGCGACTGCATTCTCAGGGGACTCTGCCCTCGCAGCTGGCACTCCTAGGGCCTGTGGATGCTCGCCTAATGACCCCTGTGGTTTCTGTGAGAAGACTGGGCACTGTGAGCACATGTGCTTTTCCAGGCAGCGTGCCAAGGATGCCCACAAGGCCTCTAAGCGCAAGGGCAAGTCCAGGAATGCGAACAAGGCTCAAGAGTCGGCTACTACCACTCCTGCAGCACCCACCAGCCCAGAACCTGCTGCTGCTGCTGCCAACATCGCCATGATCGCTCAGGACTCCTCTACCAGTGCTGGAAATGCAAGTCTTCGCTCCTCTACCTCTCCTTGCCCTCCCAACTTCGATGCTGATGACCACTGGACTGCAGACACTGGGGCCACTTCTCATATGACCCCACATCACCACTGGCTGCGCAATTATACCCCAAAACGCATGCCAATTCATCTGGCTGACCATACTGTTGTCTACTCTGCTGGGATCGGTTCTGTGGTCTTTCAGCCAGTCATAGAGGGCAAGGCAGCGAGGGCAGTCGAGTTTACACGCGTCCTACATGTGCCAGAGCTTAAATCAAATCTCCTCTCAGTCCTGTACTTAACTTGCCATGCTAGCTTCGTTGTAAACATAGATTCCATGTGCATGGCCTTCTCTCGCCCTCCTGGGGCTCCCTTGTTTGTTGCAAGTATCTCAGATGGCAACACTGCGACCTTAGATGGCACCACAGTTCCTATTGTGTTCCTTGTGGTGATCTCCACCTCTTTTCTCCGCTTTCTCTCTTCCAAATGGTCTCTCACTTACTACCATTTGATTCCTCATCTCATTTACTACTACTTACCCTTTTTCCGAGTTCTCTAGGGTTATTCCTGCACTTGTGGTGCAATCCCTTTGGTTTGTTTACCATTGTTTACTTACATCGCACTTAGTGTGTTGAGTCCAGTGTTGATACCCTTTGGTTACTCACACTGGACTCTAGTCTGGTTTATCCCCAAGCTCCTTAGAGCTATAGGAGTCGATTAGGAGTCCTTTGGACCCCCTTTATTCAAGTTTGTTGCTGACAGGTTATGAGCCCCAGCTTCTAAGCCTCATATCGCGACAACCACTGCTCAGATCGATTCCAAACCTCGTCCATCGAATTCCCCGGCCCAGATAACCCTATTTGGCCCCTTTTCAAATTCCAGATCGCTCTAGGTCGCTGCCAACAGCACCTGTCGCTTTTTGCCTCCTATTCACAATATCGACCATTCCTACCTTCCAAAGAGCTTCCTCCGCTGTCAAAACCGCCCGCTTCGGTGTCGAAGGTCCCCATCCGTCGATATACCAAGTTTCAGGTCGATCTGTTGAGTAGAAAGCATTTTATACCACTGGGAAGTTTAAGGGGGTCATCAGTGCGCCTATACCTGACTTTCATCGAGTCATAACTCATCATCCACTGCTCTGATCTCGGCAAAACAACATTGTCCGAGCTCCCTGCATCAAGTCCATTCCGTCAATACCTCTTAGAAAATTTTTCATCGAGTGGATCGCTCAGCATCGCACCATATTTGCGCACAGACCATCTGGGCCATATCTCCACAACTCTTCTATCAACCCCATACAATCTTGATATCTCTGGGCTCCTCTCGACGCCCTCTATCCATCTATACCATCTATCGGCCAGCTCATCGCAAATTTCCCTCCCCATCATCGCCACCACCTGGAAGATGTCCTCAGAGCAGACCCCTCGCATCAAGCCTCTCTCTGGCACTAACTACTCCACCTGGAGCGAAGAGATGAAGGCCCTCCTTCGCTCTAAAGGCCTATGGAGGCTTGTGGATGGCAAGGAGACTCGTCCCACCACTACTGGTGATGAGCAAGAAAAATGGGACATCAAAGTGGACAAAGCTGCAGGTGAAATCATGCTAGCCTTGGAAGCTGACCAGAGAGTGCACATTAGGACTGTCCAGGATGATCCTGTCGCTGCATGGAAGGCCCTTGCAGCCCTGTATGTGCAACAAAGGCCTGGAGCTCGATTTGCGGCCTATGACGACTTCTTCAGCATCAGGAAGCGAGAGGACGAGTCCCTGAGCTCCCTGACAGCCAGGATCGAGCTAGCCATGCTCAAAATTCAAGAACTGCGGTCCCCCCAGTTCACACTTGCTTCCTTGGATGATGAACTCGTCTGTATGACTATGATTCGAGCCCTGCCCCAGGAATACTCGCATTTCACCTCTTCCTTGCTCCTCCTGTCCTCCCTGGACAAGGCCACCATCAAATCTGCCTTTATTGCGGAGGATATCAATAGGAAACCTCGTGCTGATGCATCTGCATTGTCTGGGGACTCTGCTCTCGCAGCTGGCACTCCTAGAGCCTGTGGCTGCTCTCCTAATGATCCCTGTGGCTTTTGTGAAAAGACTGGGCACTGTGAACATATGTGCTTTTGTCAGCAACAAACTTGAATAAAGGGGGTCCAAAGGACTCCTAATCGACTCCTATAGCTCTAAGGAGCTTGGGGATAAACCAGACTAGAGTCCAGTGTGAGTAACCATAGATTAAAGTGAGGTATGAGGGTACACAGTACCTAGAGTCCAGTGTGAGTAACCAAAGGGTATCAACACTGGACTCAACACACTAAGTGCGATGTAAGTAAACAATGGTAAACAAACCAAAGGGATTGCACCACAAGTGCAGGAATAACCCTAGAGAACTCGGAAAAAGTGTAAGTAGTAGTAAATGAGATGGGGAATCGAATGGTAGTAAGTAAGAGACCATTTGGAAGACAGAAAGCGGAGAAAAGAGGTGGAGATCACCACAAGGAACAGCTTTGCCAGGCAACGTGCTAAGGAGGCCCACAAGTCCTCTAAGCGCAAGGGCAAGTCCAGGAATGCGAACAAGGCTCAAGAGTCGTCAACTGCCCCTCCTGCAGCTCCCACCAACCCAGAACCTGCTGCTGCTGCTGCCAACATCGCCATGATCGCTCAGGACTCTTCTGCCAATGCTGGAAATGCAAGTCTTCGCTCCTCTACCTCTCCTTGCCCCTCCAAACTCGATGCTGATGACCACTGGACTGCAGACACTGGGGCCACTTCTCATATGACCCCACATCGCCACTGGCTGCGCAATTATACCCCAAACCGCGTGCCAATTCGTCTGGCTGACCATACTGTTGTCTACTCTGCTGGGATCAGTTCTGTGGTCTTTCAGCCAGTCATAGAGGGCAAGGGAGCGAGGGCAGTCGAGTTTACACGTGTCCTACATGTGCCACAGCTTAAATCCAATCTCCTCTCAGTCCTGTACTTAACTCGCCATGCTAGCTTCATTGTAAACATTGATTCCATGCGCATGGCCTTTTCTCACCCTCCTGGGGCTCCCCTGTTCATTGCCAGCATCTCAGATGGCAAGACTGCGACTCTGGATGGCACCACAGTTCCTGCTATGCACTCAGCCTGCCCTGCAACGACCCTACCTCTAGATCTCGCCCTATGGCATCGTCGACTTGCGCACCACCATATAGATGGAGTCAAGGCTCTCATACAGCGAGACATGGTAACTGGTCTCAAGTTGGAGGCCAAGACTCGTCCTGATCCTATCTGTGAGCCATGTTTGGCTGGGAAGATGCATGCCAACCCCTTCCCAAGCTCAGAATGGCGCGCTTCTCGTCCCCTAGAGCTTGTGCACACTGATGTACACCATGTACCCTACAGGACCTTCTCTGGGTATCGCTACTGGGTCTCCTTCATCGATGATTACTCCAGATATTGCTTTATCCTTCCCATCAAAGCCAAATCCGACGTATTTGATGCTTTCAAGCGATTCAAGGCCTTTGCAGAGAACCAGACAGAGCGACACATCAAAACCCTGCGAGATGACAAAGGGGGCGAGTATATGAGCAATGCCATGCTCGAGTTCACTACCCAGGCAGGCATCGAGCGCCAGCACACTGTCCGAGCTCGCCCACAGCAAAATGGAGTTGCAGAGCGAGCCAATAGGCTACTGGCAGAGCGACTTACTGCCATGCTCGATGAATCTGGTCTTGCAAAGGCATTCTGGGGTGAGGCTCTTGCAGCTCTTGTCCATGTGTGGAACAGATGCCCTACTGATGCTGTGGATGGTGCTACACCCTATGAGCTCTGGCATGGGCGCAAACCCGATGTCTCCCACCTCCGGGTGTGGGGATGCACTGCCTATGTCCATGTACAGAAGGATCAGCGCCCTGCTCTTGCCTCTCACATGCAGAAATGCGTGTTTATAGGCTATCCTGAAGGCTACAAAGGCTGGAAATTCTACAATCCGCTCACAAAGCACACAGTGATCTCAGAACGCGCTGACTTCGATGAGAGGCACTTCATGTTGTCTAGAAAGCCTCAGCCACCATCTGGTGCGCCCTCACCACCTCTTGCTGATCCTACTGATCGCTCTACCACTGCGCCTGTATATTTGGATGCTGGGGGTGATTCCGAGGACGAGGATTATCCCCTGCCACATGCCCAGGGTCAGGGGGGAGCTGTTATGCCTCCTGTCGCACCCCAGCCTCTTCCTGTCGCTCCTGTCGCTCCAGCTCCTCCAGGTGGTACCTGCTGTGCGTCCTGATGCACCAGCCATTGCCCCTGCACCTGCTGCAGATGAAGTACCCCCTCCCCCTGCTCCTGCTCGACCCCTTACCCCTGTAGGCATCGGTGCCAGGCTCCCTGCTAGAAATCGTCGCCCTCCTCGAGAATGGTGGAAGTTAAGCGCAGGGCAACTGGATGATGAGCTATCTGACGATGAAGAGGATGCTGATCTCGCATTTTCGACCTCTAGTGTCGAACCTAGGACCTATGCAGAGTCTATGCGATGCCCTGATGCTGCAGAGTGGCATGAAGCTGCGCTTCAAGAGCTCGCTGCCCATGATGCCAATGGGACTTGGGAATTGGTTCCCAGACCTTTGGATCGCAAGGTGATCGGTTCCAAGTGGGTATTTAAGCTGAAGCGCAATGCAGATGGATCTATAGATCGCTACAAAGCTCGTCTCGTTGCCAAGGGCTATAACCAGCGTCCTGGCTTTGACTACCTCGAGATCTTTGCCCCAACTGTCCGCATGCCCACCATTCGCATCGTCCTCGCCCTAGCAGCTTTACAAGATCTCCACCTTCGCTCTGTTGATGTCTCCAATGCATACCTCAATGGAGAGATGGATTGTGATGTGTATATGGAGCAGCCTGAAGGATTTGCACACAAAGACCCCAGAAAATTTGTCTGCCTGCTCCGGAAGGCACTATATGGCACCAAGCAAGGTGGTAATCGCTGGAACCGAAAGATGCGCTCTGTGCTAGAGTCCCTGAACTTCCAGCAGACCTACTCTGATGCAGCCATCTATGTGCTCTCCAAAGGTGATGTGCACATCATACTGCCAGTCTTTGTGGATGATATGACCTTTGCATCGAAATCACTTGCTGCCATCGAGGAGATGATATCTGCCCTGCGCCAACACTTCAAACTGCGCGACCTGGGCCCTACCACTCAATTGGTGGGGATTAAAATCGACAGAGACCGATCCAAGCACTCCATTACCCTCTCCCAGCGACAGTACTGCCTGGACATCCTTGATCGCTTTGGCATGGCTGACTGCAAACCAGTTTCGACTCCCATGGACCCAGGACTCCGCCTTACCCATGATCTCAGCCCCCAAACTCGAGAGGAGGCATCCCAGATGCATTCCATTGATTATCTCGGAGCTGTTGGCGCACTGATGTACCTTGCCACCTCCACTAGGCCTGACATTGCATATACTGTCGGTGTCCTAGCTCGTTTTAACTCGAATCCAGGCCTAGCACACTGGAATGCGGTCAAACATCTCCTTCGCTACCTCAAGGGCACTGCGTCCTACTCCTTGACCTATTCTCCTGACCCCTCATTGCCAGAACTCTTCACCACGTACTCCGATGCAGATCATGGTGGTTGCAAGGACTCTGGTCGCTCTACTGGTGCCTATGTGATCAAGATGGGTACTGGTGCTGTTTCTTGGAGTTCTAAGCTGCAGGGCATCGTCGCACTGTCCTCCACTGAGGCAGAGTACATTGCTGCTGTTGAGGCTGGCAAGGAGATGGTCTGGATGCGAAAGCTGTTGCAGGAAATGGGATTTTCGGTGAATTCAGCCTCTGTACTGCGCATTGACAACCAGTCTGCGATTCAGGTAGCCAAACATCCTGAACATCATGGCAGGATGAAACAGCTGGACTTGCGCTGGTTTTGGCTGCGAGATATGGTGGATGAGGGGGTGATCTCGCCACAGTTTGTGCCCACTGCAGAAATGCCTGCTGATCTTCTCACCAAGCCTCTGGCTCGAGCCAAGGTACAGGAATTCTGCAAGATGCTGGGACTGGCACCATCAGGGGGGAGCTGAGCTGGCAGAGGTGTGCAATCAGGGGGGAGTGTTCCTTGTGGTGATCTCCACCTCTTTTCTCCGCTTTCTCTCTTCCAAATGGTCTCTCACTTACTACCATTTGATTCCTCATCTCATTTACTACTACTTACCCTTTTTCCGAGTTCTCTAGGGTTATTCCTGCACTTGTGGTGCAATCCCTTTGGTTTGTTTACCATTGTTTACTTACATCGCACTTAGTGTGTTGAGTCCAGTGTTGATACCCTTTGGTTACTCACACTGGACTCTAGGTACTGTGTACCCTCATACCTCACTTTAATCTATGGTTACTCACACTGGACTCTAGTCTGGTTTATCCCCAAGCTCCTTAGAGCTATAGGAGTCGATTAGGAGTCCTTTGGACCCCCTTTATTCAAGTTTGTTGCTGACATTATCAGTCACTGCAGCAACTGTCACACCAGTAAACATGATGGGCCACTTTCCTTCAATATTTTCCCATTCAACTGGCACATAAACCAGGTAAACTAATGACAATACCTGACACTCTTTCCTGCCACCCCAACTTTACCTCTGACCCTTCTCCCACCACAACCATCCTCCCTCCATTGTTGTGGCTTGAGGGGGGGTGAAACTCCCATTTGCTCCTTCAAATCTGCCTTCCACCAAACCTAAGCCAGGGAAAAAAGGAAAGAAAAGAAGCAGCCCCACTTACACCTCCACTGCAAGAGGCTCAGAAGAAGAGCCACACTGTTTTGTCATCACTTCCCTCCTCCCAAACCAACAGTCACAACAACAAATCCTCTACCAACATGTGACAGTTAGATAGAGGGGTGTTTGCAATATCTGCAGACTTCTTCAGCAAATAAAGGAAGTGACTCTGAAGGACAAAACACTCACAGAAACCCATGCTATAAAAGAGGAGGACAATCAAACCAAGTGACACAATGGTTGACTCTACATCCCTCCTCCCCTCCAACATGAGTACCTCCAGGATAACCATGATCTGGCTACTGCTGGACACCCTGGAATGAAAGCAATGATGTGGAAGATGAAGAAAGAGGTCTGGTGGCCTGGAATGTGGAAGCAGGTGAGAGAGTACATGAAGGGATGCCCTGGCTGTCAAGCAAACAAGGTCATCACACACCCTCTCATGCCCCCCCACTTACTCCAAATGAGGCTGCAAAAAAACCCTTCCCCTTCAAGCAAATTTCCATGGACATCATCACTGACCTCCCCAAGTCAGAAGGATATGACTCAATTCTAACTATAGTGGATCAGGGGCTTACCAAAGGGGTAGTCCTCATTCCCTGTAGGAAAACCTGTGACTCCATCAAACTGGCAGACCTCATCCTGCAATATGTGTACCCCAGATACAGTGTCCTGGATGCCATAGTCTCTGATAGGGGCCTGCAGTTTGCCTCTGCTTTCACCACCAAACTCTACAGGGTGTTGGGCATACAACAAAAACTTTCTATGGTGTACCACCCTCAAAGCAATGGAGAGAGTGAGCATGTCAACCAAGAGGTTGAGACCTATCTGTGGATATATTGTGATGTCAGACCCAATGACTGGGCTTGGTATTTACCACAAGCCAAGTTTGCACACAATTCTAGGGTGCATTCTGTCCATCAGTAAACCTCCTATTCCCTGATCTATGGTTATGACCCTGTGCCCTATGCTTCTAGCCCACCAACAAATGCCCCATCAGTTGATGATTGCATGCAGCAGCTGGCAGTCAATTGGGATTCTGCCATTCTAGCTCACAAGGCTGCACAGGAAGTCATGCACAGTTGCTCAAAAGGGGTGTACAAGCCCCTGAAAGAAGGTGACCTGGTATGGTTGGATGCAGCAACCCTGAAAAGGGATGACCTGAGCTTGAAGCTTGCCCCTAGATGGGTCAGGCCATTTGAAATTACCAAGGTAATTTCCCCCATGGCAG